>BJBW01008810.1:23750-108114 GCA_004320125.1 Scolopax mira
CAGATTTAGATTAGACATTAGGAGAAAGTTCTTTACTGTGAGGGTAGTGGAGCACTGGAACAGGTTGCCCAGGGAGGTGGGTGAGACCCCTTCCCTGGAGACATTCAAGGTGAGGCTCGATGAGGCCCTGGGCAACCTGGTCTAGTCGGAGGTGTCCCTGTGACTGCAGGAGGGTCAGACTAGATGAACTTTGAAGGTCCCTTCCAGCCCAGATGATTCTATGATTCTATGATTCTATTTTCAATTCCTCCCTTCATACAGCAGACATAAAAAATAACAGAGCAGCAAAAACATAGTTTCCACATCCCATTTAAGTTTTATCACCATTTGAAAAAGTTCTGTATTCAGAAAGTACAGAATTCTCCAAATGAAGTAAAAGGTAGAAAATAATGCTTTTCTTGGGTCAGGATATTCTTTGTTCATAAAGCAACTAATAAATAAAAATATTTAGGAAAACAAAATTAAAGTTTTTATTTTATAGCTGTCAATCTGAAAACTTGAACCTTCATATTATCAGTTCCAAGCAAACTTCTGGGTTATTGGTTCCTGGAGAATGAGTACAGCTCTCTTTTGTAATTCAATTCCCTAAAAGAGCTTTTTTTCTGGGAAATATATTTTGTATGTTGAAGTTTAAGACACTGTTGAAATAGAAGAGAGCTTCAAATTTGCTAGGGCTTTACAAAAAGGACAAAGTAGTCTCATAAGTAGCAGGGCTCTGGCCAGGATCACCATACAGAGGTTCAGCTGCTGAAACTTCTTCCTCTAACCCTTATAAATCATTACAAGTCAGATATAAATTTTTCTGTCTGTAAATAGATGCTGAAGACCCTGACCTCTTTTTAGTACATGGAAGAACTCTGTAATAGCAATAATAATTCTTACTTGTAATACTAGTGCAAAAATTATAGGCCATATTTTCATTCCAGGCTATGAATGTTTTTGATGTCCCTGACAACAGAAGTGTATAAAGATAATTTACTTCCTACATGAATAAAAAGTACTAATACAGAGTATTTCCTTTCCTAGGCAGTACACTGGACATCCTAGCTGTAAAATAACTGGCCTAGTTTGACATGCAAGTAATGTTTTTCTGAGAGTCACCATTTTACATAGAGAGATCTTGAACATTATCCCTTGAAAATCAATTTTGATAAAATTGGTATTATGCTGAAAAAATTTTTTTGTGGGTAATAATAAACAGTCTGGTTTCAAATAATTTCTCTGATACAATATGTTATTAGTTCTTATGAATCTGAAAAAAAAAACAAACCTGGAAAAAAAAAAGAATAAAGTCTGGAATCTTCAACTCCCCCCTCCTCCCCACCACTGAAAACTGTTTCCACCAAATTAGTAAATTCATTTTCAGAACATTTCAGATTCAACCTTAAATTTTTAAAAGTCTTAAAAGTTGTAGAAACAATGTAGCTGGCATGACTTTCATGAAAATGTTGTTGGGGGAAAGTGTCAAAAAATACTTTTTTGTTCATAGTGATCTTCCCCCATTCTTTCTGTCTTTAAAACATATGTAGTTTGCTGCCTTTGAGACATGGGATGTACGTACTTCTAAGTCACCAAAGGCAAGGCCAAGAAATATAAACACGTAATTTCTCTCCCCCCATTACCCCTTGAGTCAGTTTAGTGAATACTTTGAGGAGAAAAGGTACTCAAGCATGATGGCAAATGATTCAGACATTCTTAAACACTGGAGACTTACATCTAATTTCCAAAGTTTGTCACTCAGAAACTTTAATTACAATGTTAGGAAATTAGCGCTTTGCATACTGTAACATAATTCCCCATGGCACTGTGAAACTATATCTTGCCATTGATCTGGTGTGCACATGCAATGGTGGCAGAATATGTTATTAAATAAGAAGTGAATATTTAATTGTTTACAGAGTGAATAGCACTTCTTAAATGCCACTACAATATAAATAGTTGTGATAAAAATGTTGTTAGAGAAGTGGTAGCTTAAAAAAAATCAATCTTTTCAAAACAGGGTGGACATAATTTTTCAGTAGTTAAGTAGAATTTTCTATACACTTGTAGTGTGCTATGATATATTCTGCTATTCAGGAAAGTATTACTTGGAATTTAAAAATAAAATATTTTTTTAAAATTAAAACAGATACAATAAATGTATCACTGAATACAGTTTATTTAAATTAAATATTCTGCTATCAAGTTGTGAATTTAAGCTATTTTTTACAAAATATTGAAGCCCTTCTTAGTATTTTCTTAGCCTTGTGCAAACAGATAGAACTTACAACTGTTTCTTGTCAGATGGTGTAAGTTAGACATGATCTAGTAATCTCCAAAAAACCATCAAAATGGAAGTATGCATTCATTAATGCTACTCCAAAAATTCAAAGCACATCTGCAAAATTGTAGTATTATTGAACACTTCATATGGTCTACAATTCTGTGCTTTTTCTTTTTGGTCTTTTGTCCCTTTTCCTGAAAAAGGCAATAAAAAAGTGAGAGAGGCAAGACTACAGAAAAAGTGTAACAAACTTACTCGCTGCAGTATTTAATGAGAAAATGACCAAACAGAAGTGAAGAGATGGTAATGAAACTGGAAACTATGAGAAAATGATGAAAGACATTAAAAGTTCTGATGTTGTGTAATTACCGTGGGGAGTCAAAAATCTTACTGCTGGAAATACATACCTCTGAACTATAGCAACACTTCCATACTGCTGCAATCCATTTCCTTCATATTGTTTCACTCTGCATGGGAGGAACTAGTTAAAAACTTTTTTTTATGTTGTGTGAGGCATCGCATTAAAATACAATTATGTGTTTGTGAGTTCAATTTAAAATAAGACCTATAGTTTAATGCTGCCCAGAGCAGGCTGACAGACATGAAGGTGGAGAATACATGGGAGGAAAGAGGAACACTACACACATACACACAGAAACACTTGCACACAAGTATATTTGAAGTATGAACATTTATTTTTGATTCAAAACAGCTCTGCTACATTGCAGGTGACAAAAAGGGACTTTAGTGCTGGGCAAACACTTAATTATGGATTTTATTTCCTATGTTTTGTAATCTTTACTATTGGCATCTTTGAATCTGGTTCTAATGACCTGAAATAAGAATAGGGTTCTTAAAAAAAAGAGATGGCAATGAATGAAAGTTTCAAGAATATAATTAATTCTTAACCTTGTCATATATCCATCCTGTGCCTCATGCTCACCATCAGAAAATTAATATCCTTGTTACTTCATTATTTTTATTATTCTAGTCTTATTCTTATCCTTATTCTTATTCTTATTCTTGTTATGTTTCAGATAAAGTTTATGAGTTGGATATTATAGTTTTTGGAATGGAGAAAATAAAAGCTTTCCTTAGGAAAATCTATTGGAAAATATCAATATTGGAAAGTTCCAGTTTAACTGGTAAAGAATTCCATGTCCTTTCCTGTACTCATTTTTGTTTCGTTTTACTGATGGGAATAAATCCATTTTCTCCTTCTCTTCTTCAAAACTATGTAGGAGTATTCAGAGATAAGTTACAACATGCTGTGTGTATATATATATATGTAAATATATATATTTATGTATTATACGTATATATATGTGATAAACATATATATGTAGTCATTCAACAAGAACAAATGCCAGATTCTGCACCTGGGATGGTATAATTCTGGATGTACAAGTAGATTGTAGGGTAAGACGCTGAAGTGCAGCCCTGCAGAAAGGTAGCTAAGCGTTTTGGTTGACTGTAGGCTCAATATAAGTCAGCAATGTGTCCTCGCAGTCAAAAGGGACTGGGGTGCATCAAGCACAGCATAGACAATCAGTCAATAGAAGGGATTGTCCCACTGTACCCAGCACTGGTGGCCTCACCTTGAGTTCTCTGTGCAGTTTTGGGCTCAGCAATTTAAGGATATAAAAATATTCCAATGTGTCCAAAGGAGGGCAACACAGATGGTGAAAAGACTAGAGGATATGACTTATAAGGAGCAGCTGAGGAGTCTAGGTTTGTTCTTCTTAGAGATGAGGAGACTAAGGGGTGACCTCATTGCTATATAAAACCTCCTTAAGAGAGGGAGAAGGGAGGGAGGTGCTGATCACTTCTCTTTGGTGTCTGTTGATAGGACACAAGGGAATGGATTGAAATTTTATCAGGGGAAGTTCAGACTGGATATTAGGAAAAAGTTCTTCACTCAGAGTGTGGTCAAGCACTGGAACCAGCTCCTCAAGGAAGTGGTCATGACCCCAATTCTGTCAGTGCTCAAGAAACATTTGGACAATGCTCTTAGATATATTGTTTAACTCCCTGTGTGGAGTCAGGAGTTGGACTTTGTTCTTGTAGATCACTTCCAACTCAGGATATTCTATGATTCTATGAACTACTGTTAGAAAAACATATTAGGGGAGATTGATCTAATAAATTTGATCCTGCAAAACCAGTGGTTATGGATGGTACATTTTTCCTCCAATAAATAGGAAAGAAATTTATATAATTCAGTAAAATGTCAGTGTAAACCAATTTAAGTATTGTAGACCTAGAAAGAGTCAACTGCAAAAAATAAAATATTTACATTAAGTGACATCAGGTTTATTTATGTTAATGTAACTCATTGAGGTTGAAATTGACTATGCAATATTACTTTCAATTCCTTCAGGACTTGTATTTAATATGGACATCTCTGAAAAGTATAGTATTTTTGGATTTTGAAGCACATATTTGGAGAAATGTATAACAAAATTGAAACTATACCCTGTATATTTAGGTGTTAGAAAAATAAGATCTTTTAAAAAATGCATCTTAATTTCAGTATTTCCATTTGCAATCATGATGAGAAAACTAAACGTAGCAAAATATGAAGGAAATAAAGAATTGTAAATATTGTTTACAATTGTAAATAAAATATTGTAAAGTGAAAAAAAGACTAAGAAAGGTGGCAGAAGAATAGGCTAAATGCATTTAAGTTCTAAATAATTCTTCTAAAATTTCATTGTGGGTAAAATGAGAATAGCCACTGCAAGTTGCCTAAATTGCCTCCACACCAAGACGGATGGAGTTCTATAAGGTATGTTATTCCTCATTCAGCCAGCTATGAGCATCTGTGCATTAAAGCAGTACTCACTGGGATGGCTTCAAGAATCGGAGCTGCAGTCCAACTCCTGCCAAACTCACTTGTTATTAAGTTTTGCCCCATGGAAGAATAAACGATCTTGCTACCTCTTCTGCATACTCAGCCTTTAAAATGTCCATGAAGAAAAACAAATGTGGCTGTGTAGATAAGTAGACAATAGTAATTTCTGAAGTTCTTTTCTTGTTGATAGACAGGAAATGGGAATGTCAGTTAATAACTAATTATTAATGATGACACATGTCAAGAAAGGATTTTTGTAACGGAAAAAATCACAGTAGAAAGGACTTTAGTGTTTAGTGGGAAGCTGGGAAGTAGTAAGGAATTATTTATTTTATTTTATTTTATTTTATTTTATTTTATTTTATTTTATTTTAATGGAGGAAATAGATGTTCTGTAGTGAGAAAATGTAACTTAAAAATTGTACTTTCCAAACCAGAGACTAGTTCTTTGGCAAACAGAAAACCTGAATAGCAAGAAATCATCTTTCAACACAGGACATCAGCAAAAAACAGACATTAATTATCCTAATTTCACAGATGGCTCTAGTAAAGCCATAAAATTTGACTTGGTGTTTTAAAAATCTTTTTTTACTTTAGCAGTTCTTTTAAATTTTTTTTTCCCCCACAGGATTCAATATTCTGCCAAGAACTTATGTATAATATGTAAATCTATTGGAGTGTCATTCAGAAAGTAAATTTGATTTCCAAAATGAGATTTACACTTCTCTGCTTTATAGATTGAAATCATAAAACAGTTAATATTTCCCCTTTCCCCAGCCTCTGACTCCTTTCTGTAGTTATAGTGACTGTGAAAAGGAATTATTTCTTATACTGCCGCAACTCCCATAAAGTCACGCTAAATGGAATTGTTCTTGCTTACACTAAGGTTTAATTTGGTTGCTTTTTTTTAGTTCAAGTGAACAAACATTAGTTTGGGGAAGTGTCTTTGTTTTAATATTGCAATGACTCTACCTACTATTATTTCAACTAAAGAACAAGAAAAATTGTGAATTAACACTGTATGAAAATAGGGTGGTAGACTGAAATTTTATATTTTTTTTGACAAAATAATACACTTCCCTAATATACTTTTGTGTAGTTATATTTATTTTTAGTTGTATTAACTCAATTATATTTCTACAAGTAAAAGTATGCATTTTTTCATTATATTGCAATCCAGAGTATAATATCACCTTGTTTATACATTTGTGTTCTTTCTTATTGCATTTATGATACAAGACTCTCTTAATTTACGTAGGTGTTGATCTAAAGTACATCCTAGCTTTGGAGTTATGCTTGGATTATTTCTTCATATTGGCTAGTTAAACTGTGTTTACTAGGTTATCTGAATTAAATGATAAATTATAAAGATGTATTGTTGTTGCCTGTTGATATAAGCTTTTATTCAATACCAGGGGTGTTCTAGGTGGCAGTCAAACAATGCTCTTTACTTTCCAAATTGAACACTGCGTACCACCTGCCTTTTGATATAATTATTCCACATAATTGTTTCTGTCAAGACTAAATGGAGCTTTAAAAGAAGAACACAATCATTACAAGCAACAGAGCCTGAGTAATATACTATGGTGGTCCTTTTGCTCTCCTTTTATCCGAAATTGCTATTAATGGATTGGGAAGGTAACAGGATTTTTAAGTGATTATAGGGGGAAATATCTACACAAGTAAACTACCTTAGTGCAATTTGAAATTTTTCTGTTAGTAGGTGAATATCCACTAAATAGTACTTCTTTCCATTCAATTTGTTCAGTTTGAGTGGAAGCACACTGCAGAGGCTAAGCCAGGATGAGATCCAGGAGCCAAGTAACAAGCTGTATTTTCTTAAAAAAGCAAATAGTACTGTCTATTTAAAGAAGAATATTTTGGTGTTTTGAGACATGCATATCTCATTTACATGTATCTCTGCTTTGTTTCAGCTTTCAGGAAATAAAGGCTCTCCTTTTAATTATTTTTTTTTAAAAAAGTACCTGTGCCTAAGGGATGACCACAAACAAAATGAAGAAAATAACACTAGTCACAGTTCTAAAAGCATCATCTCTAATCTTCATGTTTTCCATAGTATATAACATATTTATTAGTGGTATTAGAATGTGAAAATAGTATTTCACAACAGTTACTATGCACCCACCAGATGGAAATAATCTTTTCACAAGCAAACTTATAGTAGAATTTGTCAACACTCCCCCTTCTCCCTGGAGTTTTTCCAGTTTTTGCTTGGGGAGATTATTGCTTCACTGAGACTTGTAGCTCCTTTTTCTGTGAAACAGCCTCTTTATAGCCACCATCCACAGCTGACTAAGTGTGCATAATTGCCCAGTTTTAATTTTTCTTTGTCCAACTCCTATTTTTTTTTTTTTCTGAGTAGTTTTGGTAAGGCTACAGCCACATGTAACTTTCAAAAAGAGAGGCTAGTCCATGCGATGTTATCTTCCTTTACTATTTAAGTGCTACTTTTTCTGTGGTGCTGCCACAGAAATGCCTGAAGTGCTAAGTCAGAAATTATTTTCTATGTATGACAATAGAGCAATATTCCCAAAATTTATGGCACAGTTTTAAATTGACAGGATTTTCAAGGAAATGGATTCCACAAGTAGCATAACAAAATTTCCATATTTCTGTACTCAGTTACCTCTGAAGTAGTGCTATGTTACAGTGAAAATTAAGTATTATAAATTAAAAGATCTCATTATCAGCTATGTTTATGCCATCTTCCCTTGCAAAAAAAAAAAAAAAAAAAAAAAAAAAAAATTCTTGCAAATTTAATATAAATGTTTGAGAAGTATTACTCATGTATTATGGTAGCAAATCTCCCAAATGTTCTGTCCTGCTCACTTACTGCACAAAGATTCTTCTTACTATGTATTACATCCACAAGGTGTTATCTGTGATATTAACAAAACAAAATAGTGTAAAATGTAATGAGCTGAACTATTAACTTTGTGTTAAGTTAATAATGATCTCAAAGAAGAGCTTTTACCATTGAGAAGTGGGACTTAATATTACTCTTTCTCATGTTTAAAGAAATAATAGTGTTTGTTCTTAAATATGATTACTTTGTGAATGCCAAAGAAAAAGTGTGCAATTTAACATTATAATGCTTTCAAGGTGATTAATTTTTACGGGAAGAAATACTGTATGTGTACTTTTCCCACAAGTTTTCTAAACATAATCACATATTTGTTACGATTTTCTCTGAAACATGGAACTTAATTATATTAAGAAGAAATGCCCCTTCTTATAGGAGATGTGAAATACTACAGGTATCTTGTTTGTACTACTACTAAGACTGGAAACTCATTACCACTAAAAATGTCAGTTCTGATGAAGCATTTAAAAAAAATTCCAGAATCAAATTCAGAATGTCTTTACTAAGCTGTTTTATGGTAGAGCGTACCATTGGAAATATGATGAGTCTTCATGTAAAAATGCTGATTTGAATTAGATTTAGAATATATGTCATCCTCAATTAGCCTTCCCTTCATCAAAATGATCTCACAAACACGGAGAATGAATCTTTATTTCCTCCTTTGCACATGGGAGGTCATTTGTCAGATTTAATATACTTCCACCTATGTCTTCCTACATGCTTTGAGTTCAAGATGGATGACTATGGACCTCATAGAAAAAAAGATATCACATCAGTAAGAATTTTAATTTTATTTTTATTTACTGTTGATTATATTTCACAATTTATTCTGTAAATTATATCAAAATGTATGAATTAATGTTAAAAGGCTCTGTGTGGAAACTAAAAATACAAAATTTTTTTAACACTTTCAAAACTAATTTCTGCACTGTAAGTTACTACTGGTACTTCGAATCTGACAAGGCATAAATTTTGTAAAACTAGCTATCCATATTTGCTTTAAGTATTAGATTGATGGGTGTTATTGTGTTGCTGAAGTTTAACATCAGAACAATTACCTTTTACTTAAAATACTGCATATTTTGAAAACCATTTGATTTCTTTTTTCTTGCACTTCCACAGAACATTGAGGCATAAGCAAAAAAAAAAAAAAAAACAAACAAAAAAACAAGAAAAAAAATGCTTTTAAAAGTGTTCTTGATAGGTGCTAGAACAGCAACTACTCTTAATGTTTAGAAAGATATCTCCTTTAAAGAATATGGTTAAGACAAGAACTTTTAAAAGAAAAATTGGCTAAAGGAAGAACTTGAAATAAGCAGAGAAAGAAAAAACCCCCAACTAGCTAGAATCAAACCCAAAATACATAAAGGAATACCCTGTGGATATGTAAAAGAAGGAATGACACAGCTAGACTTGTGTAAGAGTCTTTTACCTTGGTTAATCAGGAATGAGTGGAGATTAATTTAATTATGTACACTAATGATATTAAAAATATTTGATGTAAAAAAATGTCAGGATGGAGAAATGAGTTCATATATGTGATGAATTTTCACATGTTATAGTTTTTAAGAGGAATACTGAAAACAATAAGATGTTCCTGGTTATATTGCTGTTCTTGTTCACATCAGTATTTGTTAATAATTTCTGTCCATTTTATTCATGCTTGGTGGAAAAAACAACAGATCATTAGGATTTCCCTTTTTATGAAGTATTTGCATAAAGCAACTTCATTTCAGGGAAGTGAAAAAAGGATAAGCAACATGAATTCAAATGTTAAATACATCTGGACCAAAGATTTTACTGAACTTTGTGTTATTCCACTCTATCTTGTATGAATATTATAAAATTTATGTAAATATAAAATTTATGAAATAAAATATGGATATAAAATTCATATTTAAATACATGCACATTGAATAAAATATTATCTAAATGCTTCATATTGTTAATTGAAAAAATATACCAATTTATTCCTACATTTTATAGAAAAATCACATTTCAAAATATACAAAAAAAGTTAAATTAAGCTTTATGCTTCTTACAGTTAACAGTCACTATTGCAAGTTTTAGACCATAGTCAAGATTTTGTATTTACCTTGAAGAGGTTATTTTAAGATTATAGACTTGTCCATAGTGAGATACTTAAGTAGCCTATCAGAAAAATCAACTCTATTCCCACAACCAATTGTACTATTTCGTGTAATGTAAATTAAAAAATTTTGCTGTGTGATTTATTACTGTAGATACATATGATTTAATCAGATAAATATTATACTCTGTAGCAACAGTTACTTGTGAATGTAATTATTTGAAGGTATAATAATGTGATGGTGGTTTCTCATATTGACGAGCAGAACATGAAAAGTGTAGAGTATGAAAGAACGAAAATAAAACATTAATTGAAAATTCTTTCCAAAACAATTTTAAAACATCTGAACTTTAGATACCTAGGCCAAAATTTAAACTAAACAAATACTTTGTTCCATTTTGCCTGGTTTTGTTGGGTTTCTCCACTAGGAGAGGAAAAAGAAAAATGTCAGTAACAGTAAGACTAAAAGGAAAACCTGTCATTTGTAAATTTATTTCTAGTAATATTTTAATGCATTATATGAAAAATTTACATATATTCAAATTACTAAATTTATGGAAACTGCTTTTTATTATTTTCCATCAGAATTTTTGAGAAGGTGGAAAATTGCCTTCAAAACTTCTCAAACCCTGGCAATTCCACAAAATTAACTTTGAATGGAATATTTAGGTTTTGAGCAAGTTTGGATTCTGTGTAATGAAAGTGTAAACACCTTTTTTCACCAGCTGCACAAGGCAGTATTAAGAGAGAGTTTCTATTATTCCATCTCTCTTTATCTGAACAATGACTAGGGTAGTATACAGTGAGCTTACATATGTACTATCGTAAGAGCTGTACTAAAATAGACCTTGTATTCCACTGATTGTGATAGATGATAAACTATGATAAATAGCACATCTCCTTTAATATAATTTTATATTAGGTTAGATGAAATCTCTGCCTGAAAATTAAATCATTGAGTTAACATTTGTAATTTTGAAATGTAATAACAAACCAGCTTTAAAATCCGGGGCCCGGTCCTCAGCTGGTAGAAATTGTCAAAGTCCAATTTAAATGTTTTTGTAAACATCAGCCTCTTGTCTGATGTTTATAAACTGGACATGACTAAATGAACTTATGCCTCAAGTGACTCTTCTATATTACTATGAACTGTTAGAAAGAGTTGCTTAAAGTATAAGGGTATGTTCAACAATACTGTTTCCATATGCACAGCAACTTTCTTTGTACTCTTGCTAGCACAGCAGGAAAGTTCTCTTCATGAGAAATTCCAAAGGCATACATGCCTGCGTGCTCTGTGTTATTTTCTTCTGAATTTTGTAAAGCATTTTTAGGAACTTACATTTGAGTTTGTGAGCAATTCCACATTAGGTGCTAAATAGTAATAAATCCCACATATAACTGTTAAATTGCAAGGTCAACACTGTGAAGAATCATCAGATTCAGTATACATGGACCTAGTTTCCTGTTTAATAATTGTTTCTCTGTATTCAGGAATTAACGTGGCATTAAAAAACAGACATCCAAGACAATACCCCATACTTAAAATTGTATCTCAGATTCCAGTTGAGCAACTTATCCTATTTTATATATTCTATCAGTCATTGTTCTTAGGTAACTCTTGGTTCAAAATCCCTTGTAAAAAGCAATTCCTTACTTTAGTACATATTGACTGTGATTTTAGACCTACTGGTAGGGTATCATTAATAATTCTGAATTAGCATGAATAGTCATATAGGAATAGAAGGAAATATACAAACTTGAAGGCAAAGCACTCTGCAAACTCATTGTGTATATTGGGCCATGATATCCACCTTACTAAGATAATTAATCTCATTCAAATTAATTAAAATAATCATGTGGACAAAGATAAGCAGGATTTAGTGACCGTTCTTGACATTGTCTCTCTTAGTTAGAGTGAATTCCTGAAGATTATTGATGATATTGAGGCTCCTCAGGGCTGAAGCAATCACTGTTGTGGACGTGCTGAATCTCCACTCATTTTTTCTGGAGCACACAGTACCTCATCAGAGAACACAAGGAAATCCTTATAAGGTAATATGGAGTTCATCTTCATTTCCTTAACTGGGGATTTTTTCTCCCCATTTCTGTTATGTACAGCTGTTCCAGATTTCTACACAGACATTTGAGAAAGGTGATACACAGTAGCATATATTTGAGTACTTTCTTGGATAGATATCTGAATACATCTAATGGAGGAACGACAATATTGACTTCAGAAGAACTGAATATTTGAGTAAGTAAATGTTGATTTAGGCTTGTAAATTGTATTGCCTCCCCACCCCACCCCCCTGAGTTCCTCAAGGACCGTCTTCAATCATGTTATTTAAGATACTGATTTCCCTTTTTATCTCTCTCTTTGGTGCCTCCACCTGTTCAATAAAGACAGCACAGCAGACAGCTGTAGAATGGAAGGAAGGAGTGGTGGCCAAGGAGAGCTTGGAACTTGTTCTTTCATTTCCTCTGTGCTTACTTTTGTCACCAGATTTTTCTAATGACTACTGTATTTTTTCCAATTTTCCAGCTGACCATAATTTCCTTAGGAAGTGACCATAATTGCTGTGCTTTGCAATATAGGCAGAATGGTCTGAACTGTATATTCTGATGTACTTGGTGCATATTCAGAATAAATCCTTAGAGATACTTAAGAAATATTGATGTATCACTGCCTATCTCTCAATATTGTTAGAAGTTAAGCAAAAGACAAATTATAAGGAGCTTTAGAGAGATGCTTTTATGCCCAGAGAGGTTTTTACCTTAATAAGCCTCCAAAAATTAGGTGATTTATGCAAGTTGGTACTTGGCTCGGATATCATAGTCCAACCAAATGTGAATGTAAGGAATATTTTGATAATCTGATTACCAGAAGAAAAATGCAATAAGAAATAAAAGTATCATCTGTCATACTGAGCTTAATGGCTGAATACAAGTCTACCTTTTTTTTGAGTGACATATAACAGTAATGATTGCTAATAATTATTAATAGTAAAAACACTGATGTTAATACCAACCACAGAAAATACGTAGACATTATGTAAAATCCACTGAGTGACTAATACCAAAAAACCTTATGCTCAATCTAGAACATTTTTGTGTTTCTGAATTTAAGAAGAAAAAGAAAAAAGAAAAAAAAAGAAAAAGAAAAAGAAAAAGAAAAAATTGCTTACACTACTGAAGAACATTGGTGACGGTATAACATAAGTTTAATAACTAATAGATCAATTAATGTATGACATAATTCAAGACAAGTTTTCTTGATATTAACTATAAATGAGCTTGAGGAATTATTGTATAATGAGAAACATTTCAGGGACCAAGGACATGGGGAGGGACTCTTTTTCAGGGAATGTAGTGACAAGATGAGGGGTAATGGTTTTATACTGAAAGAAGGGAGATTTAGATTAGATTCTATGAGAAATTCTTTACAGTGAGGCTGGTGAGACACTGGAGCAGGGTGCCCAGAGAAGCTGTGGATGCTCCATCCCTGAAAGTGTTTAAGGCCAGGCTGGATGGGGCTTTGAGCAACCTGCTCTAGTGGGAGGTGTCCCTGCCCATGACAGGGGGGTTGGAACTAGATGTTCTTTAAGATCCTGTCCAATTCTAACCATTCTATGATTCTGTAATTCTATGACAGCATGAGCTAAAATACATAATGTATAGATACATGAATTTATACAGAAAATCCACAGAGGAATGTACACACAGCTACCCTCTCACAAGCAGAGTAATAGATGATGCAAATGATCTCAATAAAGTCACTGAGCATGCTTACAGAGTTTTCTTAATATTTAATTATAAAGACTACTTGAAGTGGGATTTTTGATCACTAATAAGGCCACCCTAACATTCAAAAGGAAAATCTGTTTCTGGTTAAAACAGTTGTTTTCAAAGTTTATTTCATGCTTTCTGCTTATAAAAGCTTTGTAGAAGAAAATATTTAGAAAATCCACAGACATAGGAGAACTATTTACTGTTAACTGTGAAAAAAAAGTACCACATTTAAATATGTGTGGACGGGATTGTTTGTGGTGATTTCAAGGTAACAACTGCATTCATATTAGATGTGGATAAATATACAATCTAAAATGAAATATATGCTTGCCTCACTACCTGGCAGTTAGCATTTTTTGAAGACTGATAGCAGCTTTTGTTTTTAACATTAATGAGAGACGACTCCTTCTTAGCTAACTGGAGTCTCAAATAGAATTTATATTAGTTAACAATGAAATATATATCTGGAAGTATTTCTGATCTTTGGAGTTACTGAAATGATACACTGGTCATTGGAGTTCATTGAGAATGCAGAAAAGGTGTTTGTGAGATTTCTGTACTACAGCCAAAGAGTAAAGACATGAAAGAAGTAAAGAAGTAAAAAATAAGCTCTTTACTAATCATCTTGTGACAATACTAAATTCTGTGAGTAAATTACTGAAGAATGGAGTTTCTCTATGCAGGCTTTTCTCACCCCATGGACCTAGTAGCACATCTGGGCCCCGATGTGTGTTTTGACCACTTTCTCCCTTTGCACTGGGAGGCATATAATATAACACCAGGGTCCTTCCCCTTTTCTCAGTGTTTTATATCTGCAGGGATAAAACTCAGAAATCCATATGAAAAGCAAGATGCAAGTTTCTATAAAAGGAGATTGACACAGATGCTTGGGAATCAGGACACCAAAGCACATCACAATGCATACACCTTGGAGGAAGTCATACTAGTACTTTTGAGCCAATTTTGATGTTTATAGTTTGAAATTGGTCTTTACCTTACCTTTACCTATAGCAATGCAATTTGCCTGTAAGTTTATCTATGACACCTCGTAATAAAATTTAAATATCACCTTGGAAACATCAACCAAGAAGAACTATTTCCTTGTTGCTAGATTTTTTTGCTTCTTGAAACCACTCAAAATAAATTGACATTTCATAATAAATAGAAGTTTCACCTATAAAGTTAGAAAGCTTCACCAAAATAACTGTATGGAACGTGTTCTGTTCTTGTTATAGATTATTCTTTCTCTTAATTATTAATTCAGAAAAAGAAAAAAAAAAAGACTACTGGTATTGTCTTCAATCTTAATGTGTGCTAAATCAATTACTTTTATGATACTGAATTCAAAACTACCAAGAGAAGAACAGGTAAGTGGATATCTAGGTTACCAAATATATGGCAACAGAATAATTATTTTCTGGTACAATAACATATACTGAATTTCAGATATCCTTTCTAAAGAAAGTGTTTTAATAATCCAAAGGAATTGTGTCTACATTTGTACTTTTCATTTGAGAGAATGGTACAAAAATAGTATTAGGACTACTGCCAGAATTTTCTGAATCTGGTAGATGATTTATCCAGTGATTTTAAGTATAAAAATGATCCCAATAATGGTAAGATACCTGACATCTTTAAAACCAAAGTCCAAAAGGACACATCTCATCAGCTATATCTTTGAAATAAAAGATACCAACCACAGTGTAACAGTATTTTACAAATTATTAAAATGTAATATCACCTTTCAAGATTTCTATCAGAAAGAGTCAATTTGATATTCTACCATCATATTTCCTGAAACAGTTCTGCTTAGTTCAGAAATAACTTATTAAGGGTGACAGAATTTTTAATCAGGTTTTTCATTATAAAACTAGTACTGAGGTAAATTTTCTTTTTTACCAAATTCACGGGACTTTCAGTCAGTAGAAGATTTGCAGGGGATATTTCCTACCTTGTAGATGTAATGTATGCCATGTTGTGGTCACTTTAAACTGTGACCACTGCACTGCCTGATATCACAGTTTGCTTTCTTAGATGGAGTACACATCAGGGAAGAAGTTAGGATGGATTCATATTGGAGAACAGCTTTACTAGGTCAGATTCTCCACTAATTTAAGTTAAAATTGTCCTTTTGTTGCCAGACCAGGACTGGATGTAATTAAATCCTGGATAACCCCCATTGGGAGGAAATAAAGTGAAAGATCTGACAAACCCTAACCACTCTTCCCAGGAAAAAAAAGGAATATATTTTAGAAATGCATTTATCCAAATTATAGTAATAAAGAATTCCCCAAAGCTTTTAACTGAATAAATATTTTCATATTTACTTAAAATTTATGGATAACTTTATAAGCTAGGATATGTTTTCTCTACTTTCTGAAATTACTTACATACTGAAAAATTTAAGCTTTTATATCTATTAAATAAAAGTCTCCACCCAGACATTTTACTGCAGTTTTATCTCCTTACATTTTACCTGTTACTCAATATAATTTCATCATGTCTGTAATGATAAGGTTGAAAAAATATCCTTTATGATACCAGATGGATTCTAATTCTCAAAAATCTCTGGTGATGGCACATTCATATTGACATTTATACTGACTCCATTATGACAGACTGAAGGTGATGAACAGGCCCATGCAAGAGGTCACCTTGTGTCAAAGCTGGTATACAGTCTGTCAAACACAGCTGCTAATGAGGAATTAACTAGACAGAATGTGGCCATTTTACTGTTTTCATGCAATCCAAACCTGTTAAACAATGCTAATCAGGTGTTTATTAAGTGAAACCATTATGCCAAACTTACTGCAGACCCTACCATATGTCAAAGAGGTTGTAAAGTATTATTCATCAGATTTAAAGCTGATTAATAAGAGTCATTGAATAGTGAACCTTTCTTTTCTTAGCCTCTAGCTAAGCATATGTATCAAGGTTAAACTAACAGATACATAGTTTTGGAAGTAAAATTTGTATTAAAAAGAAAAAAAATTTTTAACTGTTCCATGAAAGTTCTAATAGTCAAAAAGCTCTCATGGGAAGGAATCTCATCACCTTTTATTTTGAGATTAAAACGTAGCAAAAGAATGGCATACTAATGTAAAATGAAGAAGAAAACTAGGAGACTACATATATTTTCAGAGAGAGATAAAATTTATAAATATAAACATAATAAATATCAACCTTACTGCTGACATCCATTTTACTGTCTTTCCTATATTTGTCATTTGCACATTATTGCAGCAAAATGAAAGCTACAGAATCATCTTGGCTATAGTGACACCCCAAAGTTAGTGAAATATTAGGCAGAAGTGAAAAACAACTATCAAAAATCTGTTCTGTCCATGTCATGGAGCAGTTAAGGTAAAGGTATTGAGGTAGTTGTAAATGGTAATGATATAATGAACAGTGAAAGCATAACGAGATCATTAAAATACATGCCATAAAGAACAGTAGGGTTCAGATAATCTGGAAATGATAGCCAACATCTCTTCAGTAAATAACAACTAAACGAACAGACACTGATGTTATTTAAAAATTTTTACAGATAGAGAGCACCTTGCAGAGAAATGAGCCATAAAATCTTGTATTCATACTTAGTCAAGTATTAGTTTTGCTTAAATTAAAAAATCTGAATAAATGCATGTAATTAATATTCTAATTTCCAAAAATGAAAAACAGAGAGACTTGGAGGGCTATACATCAGCTAGACAAAACAGCAAAATATTTCAAGGTGGACATGGTTCCATAATTGGACTGAAGCCTTTTAGATGTAAGTGGATGATAAACCATCTATAAAAGGAAATTTAAAGGCTTCTTGGACAGGTTATAAAAAACAGAAAACAGAACTGATTACAAAGAATGAAAATTTTCAGAGCTGAAAATCTAAAAAGATAAAAAGCATTGCCAAAAGGCAAACAACTAAATCTTTGAATAAACACTCACCAACATTATATGACAAAACTCAAGAAGTCAAAACACATAGTCGCTTTGCAGAGAAGATAAGTTAGTACTTAAGCATGGTGCAAAGACAAATGCATTACCTCAGCTTACAGAAAGGGCAGTGATATGCAACGTGGAGGTAAAGAATTAACTGATGATGTTAAAGGTGGGTACGTAACTTATGCCAAATCTACCTGGACTCATTCCAGCCCAGTAAATGTCCCCATGAGGCTCTCTAACACTTTCAAGCCTGGAATACTACAGGAGTCAGCACAGCATTTGAAACGACAGCAAAAGAGAACATCCTTCCTGAGATGAGATACAGTGCGCTTTTAAAGTACTGGTCTGTAGTCAGGCTTACATATGCTTTGACATACATTTCATTGGAATATAAACTAAGAGCTTCCTAATGAAATGTGCCAATGGCATAAAGCTGAGAAATATTGCCAATATGAGATCAGGATATCATATGGCAGGAAATAATGACAAATCAGATTGGAGTAATAGAAATGGAATGGAAGAGTTCAAAGTACTTAGGAACTAATGGCAAAAAGGACTGCTATAAGTGGTAAGTTCATCAGCTGATAAAGCTGACCTACATAACAAAATGCATTGCTTATGGCTTAGTATAAAATAGTTATCTTGTTTCAAAAAGTGATGAGAGTCTGGACAGTGAAGAGCTAAGGTATTTTCAACTCACTCCAGAGGCTATTCTATGGAAATGTTACAGAATGTTACACCAAATTTAGAATGGGTTAGCCTTGAACCCTTAGTCTGGGCACAAGGATTTATTTCTTGAAGGAAGTATATTTAACACTGGAGATGTAACCACAGAGATGTAGGTGTATTAACTAAACATAGATGCAGCAAGAAAAACTATCTAATGAAGACAAAGAATAATTTATTTATATATAATACTAGTGAACATTCTTCTGGAATACTTTACTCACTTTCTTTAAAAACAACCAAACTGAGTAATTATTGGCCTAACTGAAAACCTCGTAGAAGAAAATACTGAGAGTTTGTTTTGTGTAGTCTAAGAAATTGAATACAGAGGAAAAATGCTAATTCTGTACATACAAACTAACGGAAATGGACAGAAAAATGTGGGAAGGAAATTGTTCAAGATAAAGCCTGATCTTCTCACAAGAATAAGTGAATATGCATTAAATTCCTATCTAATCTAAATCTCCCCTCTTTCAGTTTAAAACCATTACCGCTCACCCTATTGCTACATTCCCTAATAAAGTCTCCCTTCCCATCTCTCCTTTAGGCCCTCTTGACCTCTACCAGGCCTGGTGTCTGTTCCAGTGATCAAACACCTTCTCAGCGAAGAACCTTTTCATAATGTCCAGTCTGAACTTCCCCTTGCAATTAAACCTTGCAAGATCAGAACTCAAAAAATTGTAGACAAATGCTTGAAATTTCTCAGCTCTCTCTCTTAAATAAACCTGGATTAATGCAGACAGTAAAAAACAGTCTGGAAGGTTTAATCCACACCTACTTAAAACACTTTAAACTACCATTCTCTGCTGTGTTGCAGGTTTTGAAAAAATGGGTCACACCACAAAACTACTCTCCCTCCCCTTAAAATTGCTTTACTGCTTATACTTAGTTAAAAATAATCTTTCATTTTGTCTCTAAGCGGAAATTGTCAGCTATTCCAGAGCAAGCAGAACAGTCTCTAAGGAGGCACAACATAAGGGCCTGAATCCGCCACATAGAAAAATTAATTTCTCCTCTGACTCCCCATATCCAAGTGAATGCTCCTATACAAAATTATTGATAAAATGTGGATTTCCCTCTATTATGCTATCTCATAAAGATTGTAGAAATTACGGTTCTGGAAGCCAAATTTATGTGCTGATAGTATCTATCAAACTGAATCTATGACACAGGGTGAAGAAACAAATGTTGAGCTCAAGAGGTTAAGCTCTCATGATAAACAGAGAATAAACCATATCGTGATAGGAAACCTAGGAGACTTCTTAAGTGCTTTTGGAAGTACAGGTGTCTTCAGGATGATTTAAAAAAAAAAAAAAAAAAAAAAAAGAAAAAGTTAGGACTGCAATTTTTGATGAAATGAAGCCTCAACCCATTTTTGCGTTTGGAACTTTGTTCTACGGTTTTTGCTGACTTCAGTAGCCAAGAATCTGAGGGTTTGGGGGTTTTTAAACATATCAGTCCAGATAATCTAAGCACTTTTATTAAGGGGGTAGTTAATGACCTATAAAAGGAGTGGTATGACCTGATAAACAGATTTTGGATACTTATGACCTTGTGATATCCCCTTTCCTTTGGTAGTGTGATGAATACTTCTCTTGACCCAAAGCAGGCTCTTTAACAGATACTGAATCCACAAGAGTGTTTGGATTTCAGGAGCGGATGAAGAGAATTCTTATTACATATTTTCATGTAATACCTATGTTTTATACTTATTATGATTACTATTATGAGAATTTGTCAGAAAAGAAGGAGAAAACGTGGAATATAATTTGCTTTTATAAGCATACACAGTTAAAGGAAAAATTCACAACTACATAACAATACTATGCTTATTTTAATATTTAATTTACTATAATTTTTAAATATCTTTGGATTTTAAAAATCTGATGGGATGTGTACTTGTTTTTTGATTCTGACACATTGAAAAGTTAGATTCATGAACAAAAGACTATACAGAGTAAAAGATTAATATTTCCTTCCATTTTTCCTGAAGAGAGACAGTCAACACAGCTATTTTAGAAGAACAGGGTCAGTCACTTGTGCTGAGTAAGCAAACCCATGACCCACTGAAGTCATGCTGTATTGGGAGGAACGGAAGCAGGCAAAAAGCTGTGTGCAAGCTGACCCATTTTGTCAATTACTGTGCTTACTATGTTAGAAGCAATTCTCATCTAACACAGATGAAGACCAGGAACATGAAATGCTACTGTACAACAACTGATAGAGTATATATCCAGATTTTCTCATAAAAGCTTTTTTTAATCTGTCTGAACTATGAATCTAAATGTCTATAATTCTGCATATTGGAAAACAAGAAAAAAAAAAAAAAAGAAGGATCAATTGTTTACAAATTATACAATCTTAAAATGTGGTAAGAAAATTGCAAATATATTTTTATGATTATATCAACAATGCAAGTGAGATGATCTGTAGGTTAAATCTTTCTAAAGAAAGAACATTTTGGTACTAAAATGAGTCTGTTAATCTACAGGGAAGGGTAAATGACCAATTCTCTGACATTTAGGGATATGAATGCCTCAGGACTGGAATACACTTCCATTCCAAAGAGCTGTCTGAAGCAAATTGAGAAGTGTCAGAAAGTGAGGCCATAATTTGTACAATTTATAATGAACATTTGTATTTTCAAAGTTCTGTACAAATATTGACAGAGCAGTCAGAATACAATTTATAACTAATCTATGTTTTGTTTGTTAATAGAAGTTGAAATACTTAAGTGGAATACGGTCAACTTATATGATTTAACATTCCTCTAGCCTTAAAAATTGTATAGGCTAATAGCACCTAGTAATTTCTATTGAAATAAATATGATAGTTACCAACAATTAATCAGTGCAAGCACATAATGATTTATATTCTTTAAATTTAATACTTCATGATATCATTGCCAGAAGTTACTGAATAATATAACCAATAAGCAATGAAGTGTGCTAATTTACAGTTTTCCATGTACTGAAGAAAAAAAAACCTTTCTTCACAAATCTTTTTTTAATTTACATTTTCTGAAAAGGCATCTCATAATGCAGTTACCAATGTAGATAATAAATGGGTTTCTATTTTTTTAAAAAAAAAAAATTGGATTCTGGCCAAATTCATCAGGTTACTTTTCCAAAAGATAACTTCCCGTAGTCCATCCCTGATGACAGTGCCTTGAATATCTTTAACTTTTCCATCAGAACCATTTAGTGTAACTATTGCTTCTCCACAGCTTGAACATCACTACCATTGTCAGAACCAGGCAAACAAATTTATGATGATGTTCCTGGGAATAAGGAACTAATGCAAAGGGGATTTCTCTGTAGTTCTTCATTAACATTTTATTCATTACAACAAGGGAGTTATAAGAGTTTCCTTTTACGCAAATTAGGTCACAGGATAAAAAATACACAGCATGGAAACACAGTGTATTACCACATAGAACAAAAGATCTGGTTAATAAATTATGATAATGGAATTAGTCTACTGCTAATGCTGAAAGACGCATTTAAATCTTGTGAAATTTACTTGGAGAAGGAAAAGCTCTTGCATGTATTCATAAATTGTTTTTCTCCTTTGTGTCTCAGTTTCTGTAGTTCTTTTTTATGCTATTTTCCTCCAAGGAAATGTACATATCGTACTTTAAACATTTGTTTTTGTTTGTTAAAAGGCAAAGGAATGTTTTGAGTAGGTAAAAGACAAAGTTTTACTCTCCTGTTTTTCAGATGAATGCTTTAAATAAGTTCAGAGACTTCTTGGATCAGTTCAAGCAGATTCATTCTGGAAATGATGTGTGTAGAGTATGGAATCTAAAAATAAATATCTAATTAAAAATATAAAAATAATAATACAAATATCTTTAAACATTAATGTCAAAAACATTATCATTAAGGAAACATGGCTCTTGTTATAGATATCTATTATCATCAAAATTATTTTATTTATTTATTTATTATAATTCCTAGTTTTAGTTGTTTGGTTGGCTGAGATACAATTTATTTTTAAGATCTTTTTTTAAAATAAGCTAAATTCAGACATGGTTTAAAAGGCCTAACTCTATTGAGCTAATTAATTTGCAACGACCTCATTAATTCAGTGATTAATTCCCCTAAACTCATTTACTTTTTAAAAAATTATTACTAAAGTTTGTATTTGTATGCACCATTTTCCTCCTAATAATTTTAAAAATATAAGTATGATTTTTAAAGATAAACCAAACAGAATTGTTATCAGTGTAAATCCCAAAGTGTATTTCAATAGTTGTTAAGGAGTAACAAAGTATCTTTGAAATGGAGAACCCTTTATGGCATCCCATACCATGTAATTTCACTTTCTTCTAAATTGGTTAGTTTTAAAGTCCACCGCTCTGCTCTTCATGTTGGTATACTTTCAGTTAGATTTGTAAAAAGACCTACACATGTCCTTGCACTTTATCTGCCAAAATCAAAAATCTAGATAAGTTGCTAAGTCAACAAGTCACCATTTCAGAAGTGCTTGGGTACTTATGTCTACGGTGTGCCCTGAAGTACAGGGCACTGCAGTACAGACATCCTGCCATACAGGATGTAAGTGCTGTTCAGACTCAGTATAGTGTGTTCACCTTGAAGATTAAACCTGGGTGCCAGAAACATTGTAGTTACCTTTATGTGGTCTTCACACTAAGAGCTACCCTGGCATAGGTAGATTGCTTCCATGACAAAAATTAATTCAAAGGAAGTTAAAGCAAATAGAAAATAGTGTCATATAGACCATGGTGTAAGCTTATTCATGATAATCTTTCAAGGAATGCCGAGAACTGTCTATGTCTTTAATGCTGATAGAGAGTACGTATCTTGCTACATGGCTATCAACCCGCCATCTAAAAATGGTGTCTAAAAATAAGATTATGAGACTTGACTTTGCATAGGCTGAAGAGGCTATAGAAGATGCTTCCAGATAAAGAAAAGAGTACTTCTGTAAACTAATGGTGAAGCATGAAGATAGTACCTGCATATTAACTTGAGAATGCAGCTGTGGTTGCAAGCAACAGACTCCAGTCTTCAGAGGAATAGTAATACTTAAGTTCTTTCCCAAAACTGGGGGAAATTCACTGGAACAAAGATAATTGTTAAGCATCAATGAGCATATTTGCTGTAGTGAGGTCCATAAGCAGAGTTCTCTGTATTTTATAGTCTTCCTTTATTAAATGCCTCCTGTGGATATGCAGATAGGGTCCAGAAGATATCTCTTTTTACTTGCCACTAAAATGCTCTAAAAATGTGAGGCTATTTTAGAAAAGGTACTATGTATAATTATAGGTTTAGGTTTAAAAGAAATCTCATCAATGTAGGTTATAGTGTTTTCAAGTGTGGTAAGATTTCAGAAATATTGTTATGCCTCTCATTTCCTACTGACTTACTCTAGTTGGTTCCCAGTTTAGACTCCCAAAAGTCTGGACTGGGTCTTCAAGCCTTCCCTTGATAACTATTCAGGAAGCATAAGTGTTTCCCCTGAGTACTCATGAACCCAGGATGGGGATTTGGCAGCAGGTGTCTTCTTTCTTGCCTGGTGGTGAAGACAGTGTACCAGTACTTATTGAGGCAGACATTTCTGGAAGGTTTGATTTGGGGTCAGTGAAGGAATACAAATAGGGCTGTGACTCCAAGATTGACAGTCTTTGCTAGCTAAAGGGAAAGGTACCATCTATTACTCTGTTCCTTCCATCCCTATTGGATTTGAATGTGAACTGGAAATCTCAAAAAACAATCAAATCTTTGCTACTGAAAATCAGCTGTTTAAAGTCCTTTGTCCTGAATTTGAAGTCTGAAAAAAGTTTTCAATATTTCTCCTTCCCTAAGCCTTCTTACTTTGCACCCAGTTTTACAGATACCTATACAATACATCTAAAATAATTATTTATGCATAATAATTATTATTATTCAACACCCAATCCAAAATTCAAAAAATAGTAGTACTCAATCACAAAATATACCCCTGTTAGAAGCACAACTCAGCAATGCATAAATTAGCTCTGAGAGCAAAGCCCACTCATTCAAGGGCAATCATCCTTTTTGCATCAGACTAATGTTCATGTTAGACCAACCCCTGCATGAGGCTACACTGAATTACAGGCACATGTACAGTAGATAATCCAAACTGGAACTGACCTTGGCAATAGTCCAAGGATAGTACTTTCCCAGGGAGAAACTGCTCTTGAATAATTTTTTTTTCAAAAGTGCTAGGCATTAACAATGTATTCATATATTATTTTTTTCCAGTTATTTAAATTTTAACACACTTTATAAAAATACAAATCTAACATATTCCCTAGATTTATATCTACTTTTTGCCAATAGTAAAACCACCACCAAGTTCAATGGTGAAAAAAATGGCCTTCGCAAAATTTGATGGCACCAGTAAAATTAATACCTATTTTTATATTGAATTGCTTTTCTAGGAGCTCAGTTTAGCTGCAAATGCTGTTCTTATCTAAGTGCCAATTTAATCCTTTAGAGACAGGACATATATCAACTCTCTATTAGACTGTTTTTCAGGAGGGAAAGAAAATTTAGAAATGTTTAAAGTTTTGAATGTCATTACTTTTGTTCTAAAACCATGCTAGCTTAGTTGTCTGTTCTAATAAGTAGGTCTGCCCAGAAGCATTCATTTTCTGGAAAGGAGGTCACTTGTTTGTTATGGCTGACATCCTCACTATTAAATTCTCCTACATTCTAGACCACATCCAAATGTCCAAAGTAGCTATTCTGAACTGTTCCTGACCAGTGCTAGATCATAGTCATAGAATGGTTTGGGTTGGAAAGGAACTTAGAGATCATCTAGTTCCAACCCCCCTGCCATGGGCAGGGACACCTCCCACTAGAGCAGGTTGCTCAAAGCCCCATCCAGTCTGGCCTTGAACACCTCCAGGGATGGGGGATCCACAACTTCCCTGAGCAACCTCTTCCAGTGCCTCACCGACCTCACTGCAACTAATTTCTTTCTAGTATCTAATCTAAATCTCCCTTCTTCCAGTTTAAAACCATTGCCCCTTGTCCTGTCACTACACTTCCTGACAAAGAGTCCCTCTCTGCCTCTCCTATAGGCTCCCTTTAGATATTGAAAGGCCTTTATAAGATTTCCTTATAAGGCTGTTATAAGGAACCTTCTCTTCTCCAGGCTGAACAACCCCAGCTCTCTCAGAGACTATCTTATGTCAGTGGTCCAAGAAATCTCTAGAGCATGTGCGTGGCAACTTCCCTACAGATGCCAAAAAGGGATAATGCTGGTCCTGACCTGTGGCTCACAAACAGGGAATGTCAGGGATGGCGAACTGGACTTCACTGGATGTTAGATTATCTTCCTTAGAGGAAATCTGGAAGATAAGCAAGAGGGCTGGGTCTCTGCAATTAATAAGAATAGATTTCAAACTCTTTAAAGAAGTCCTAGGAAATCCCTGGGGAAGCTGCTGGGAGGGAGGAGACAATGAGGAGAGCTAATTTATTAAAAAAAAAAAATGTGTTGGGAGCTTAGTGTGAAACTATCCCCATTGTGCAGTAAGACTCGGAATTTTGGCCAAAGGCCCAGTTGGCTGGGAAAGAAGTTTCTCAATGTACATAATGCAGCAAGTTATCTACATCAGTTGTGGCTTCTTCATGTTTGGACCCAGCTAACTGTCTGCTCTTATGTGGTGTTGGTGATAGTCTTACTTTAAGCTGGAGGCTGGACTAGATGATGGCTTCTCAGGGAAAATTTATTTAAGAAAAGGCCAGATGCCATCAGATGAAGAAGACATTAGCTCATTCTGAGCACAAACCAATGCGAATAATATCAGAATTATGTTTCAGATATTTTTTTTTTCTAAATCTGACAGGGTTTTACCACCTGAGCCCAGATTCTCAGAGGCATTTAAACCCCTTACTATAGCTGGCAATAATGAGTTAAGTGCCTAGATACCTTTGATAATTTTTTTAATTAGTTCTGTAGTAATCTGCCATCCTCAGATGGAGTCTTAATAGGTGAAAACCATCATAATTATATATATTAAAACTGTTTGTCCACAAAATGATTTGTCACAGATTTATTCATCTTTCACTTTGCTTCCTACTACATGTGACATTTGTACATTCAATGGGGTTCTATTTAAAAAACTGTAATTTTTAGTTGGAAAAGAATACTAGAATATTGCATTTCAATATTTTAACGGATTAAAAAAAAAAATACTGTCTTCAAGACCACCCATTTTTATAGACATTTTTTGTGATTTTATTACCTCTTTTTTGCAGACTATCTGTATTTTTAGTTTATGGTCATTGATTTTATGAGCTTACTAATTTCCAGCTAGATGAAGCTGTTGAGAAGTTCTGTATGCTTGGAAGTGTAATCTATACTGCAGTCATCTTTTGAAAAGCATTAATTGCAATCACTTACTGCACATGAAATAATAAAATATTGCATCTATATTTCCAAGGAAAGTGATCAAGTGAACCATCTTCTCTCATCTCCCCTTCTGTTTGCATATTTTTCTGCCTTCCAAAATGATCTTCATATCATTTGCAAAGAAAGAAGAGTAATATGGTCAATATCTGCATGTATTCTTAGGCACTTGGTATTTTCTAGAAGGCAATATGTTTGATAAAGCTACCAAACTACTACAACATTGATAATACTGAATAAAATTCTTTTGCATACCACAGTATATTCTACCAAATACTGAGGTATTGCAACATCCATCTTTGCACAGGAAGATTATTTTTTTATATTTTTTTTAATGGATATCATCTTAATTTTAATTATGCTTTTGCTTTTATACAAAAGCAATAATATAGGACTTTCTAGTTAAAAAAAAAAAAATTCTTCTCTTACATTCTTATTGTCTTTGAAGCCTGGACCAGGAATAGTGTAAGACCTTCTCTGGCTGTCCAGACTTTGATAACAGTGAGAAGATTCTTCAGAGGACTGATGCATTAACTATAACTTCAAGATCTCTTTCTGCTTACTTGAAATCAAGCATTTCTTACACTACAAATTTTAAACATGTAGTCCATGAAGATACTAAAGTAACACTCCAGTTACCATTTATGTTCTTTGTCATGCACAGCTTAGAAAAGTATATTTCTAGATCTTTATTTCTAATAAGTCAATTTGTAAAATATGTCATTTATTCATCTTGATATAACAGTTTCAGATACAACATTGTGCAGGGAAAATATGTTATTTACCAGACTAAGAGTAAGAAGTTAAAAAATATAGGTTATTTCTAAATGGAATCAGAGAAGTGGTTTAAAGCCCTCATTAGCACTGTTGAATTAATGAGGATTTAGCAACTGATTACTCTAAAACATATATCAGTGCCTAGTAATTCAAGATTGTAATGGTTCTCAAGATTTATAAAGTCATCATATTCACCTTTCTTAACTGAAGTAAGAATACATGTACAATGATAATTTTTTTTAATCTGTTCTTCCAATAAAAGAGATTTCATTCTTTATAATTGTCCTGTTACAGTGCTTAACTATCCCTAACATTTGAGGATATTAGTCTTTAAGAACATATGACTATATGCATACTTATATGTTATGAAGATTTTAATAAAATAATGCTTCCGCGTGTATTTTATAAACAAATTTGTACTTTGTGAATCAACACCTACCATTATATGCTATGAAATCGTCAATAGTAATACTGCTGAGGTTAATGGAGATTTTAATGCTAACTCTACTGACTATATTGCATGAATAAAGCTAGTTGGGAAATCAACATCCACCTTTTCCTTTTCACATAATCATCAATAATAATAATATATTTAAATAGAAGAGAAAAATAAAAATCCACTTCAAGAATCAATAAAGTTAATAATGATGTATGTAATAGAATATGGCTAGCTTTGACCCTCAGAGATCTGCACAAGCAACTCATTCTGATTAGTAAACCAAGCAAAACATAATGTGGAAAATATATAGACAATGGGAACCCTAATGTTAACATGTCCAATAATATATGGAATTTGATTCCATCAGAAGCTTCTGCTGATGCCATAAACTACCTTCAGAACTGAATTACAATCTCAGTACTTGATAAAAGGAATGGTAATTTATTACAGTAGTGTCCCCTGTTGCTGTTGAATATAAGAATCTGTATTTCTGTTTCAAGACTGAATTTTAGCTTTGTTATAACTCACTTGGAAAAATTCAACTGAAGATCAATTATTGTTATATATTAAATATTGTTTATGCTGGACTTTTATTCAAGCAAAATTGCATACAGATGTAGCTGTATCTTTGCTGAAAAGGCTGAATCATTGAAATTGGAATTATTTTATTCACATTATTACGAATGCAGCTTTTTTATAGAAGAAAAAGATCAACAAATAACAGTTTCATTTTACATTACTCATTTTTGGTGTTCTCTCTTTCAGGTTTTTTTGTTTGTGTTTGGGGTTTTTTTAACAATTAATTTTCAAATTTTTCAAATTAAAACAGTCCCATTTCCTAGTCTGAATAAAATAGGACAGACTAGACTTTTAGTTCAATCGTGTGCCTTTTCATGTTCTGGATATTAAGGCAGTTGCCTTCAGGGCAATCAGTGTAACTCTTTCTGCCATCTTTTTAGACCCATACTTGCTGATGATCCTCAGAAAGACCTATGGTCTAAAGATCTTATATCTAACTGATATTACAGTGGAAGACTCATATTGACTAGTGTGGGTTTCCTAGCAGATGAATAGTATTTTGGTTGCAATCTATCCATACAGGTAGGTCATAATGAAGAACATTTGTACTAGGATTTTTAAAATGGAATTAATTTTTCCGATTGAAACATAGCATAGGATCAGGACCTATATTATTTTAAAAATTTACATTGGAAAAAAATCTAGCTAAAGGCTTTTCATATTAATAGTGATATATTTTACACAGACATACACAAAACTTGATAAGTTCTTGAATATCTAGATTTTATTTGTGTTCAAAATATTATTAATTTCTTCTTTCACACATTGTTGTTTTTCCTATGCATGAAAATAGAAACACAGTGCCTGACCAAAGAAATTTTTGTGCTTTCTAATCCAATCTCTTGAATCTAGCGAAACTTTGTTATAATTGTTATAAATTGATAAATACTCTGAACACATTCTGTCTTGTTAAATGAAATTGTTCTAATTTAACAAAGGCCTACAGCTCTGGAATTAAACTTTAATACAAATGCTATTCACACATCTTTAATGTGTTATTAGTCATGTACTTCATGGAAAAAAATATTGTATGTTCTTTTAAATATTTCATCTACTTCCATTCACTGACTAACTAATATGTCATGGACTGAGGTGCGAAGACCCCCCCATCCAAAAGCCATAATAGAGGTCTCAGCTGAGATAACTACTTATGTCAGCTCTATATAATGTTGATTACCAAGACCATTAAATTAAAAGATGTTTTTCTTCTATTTACCTGGTACGCCTTCTGCAGGGATAACTGGAAAGTTGAGCTGTGCCTGGGAGATAATGCAATAAATTCCTGTTTCCTACTGTTGTTATTTTCTTTCCTTTTTTTTTTTTTTTTTCCTGTTATGGTTTAGGGTTTAGCATTGCAACCCATCCCGTTATTTTCCTCTTAGAATAAAATAGTCATCATGAGCAAAAAATGCAGGAGACTTCTTCAAGTCAATAGTCAAACTGGATAATTTCTGTACCTTGGAATTGTAGTTGACATAATTCTATAATTTTTTTCTTCAGGATGATAAGAGAAACAAACAGAACAGGGAATGAAATACTGCATGGTAGTTCATAAAGGCAAAGTACAATTAGGGCATCTCATACAGCTATGAATGTGTTAGGTAGAGAACTTAAAAGGAAGATTTTTCACAAATGAATCTTTATTTTCCTTACTAATTAATAAACACCATGCTGTGAATAACTGGTGATAATGTTCTAATAAGAAAAATCAATAAATTTACACCCAGGGTCACCGTAATTGATGCTGCAGAATAGAAAAATGTATTCTCCATTGATCCTTTAGCAATCTTCTAACTAAAAAGGACAGGAAAGAAAGCCAATTACTGTAGTATGCCTCTGAAAATGATAAGATTAAAACAAGCTAATTATGTGTTCTTGAATAACTACAATTTTTGATGAAAGTAAGTAGAATAAGGGCATCCTGTGTCTCCGGTACAGAGATATTACTTTTTACTAATTAAAATATAGTAATTTTACATTTAACATCTCTTAATCAATAGGCAAACAAGTAGTTAGAAAAATAAAACTTAAAAATCTCCCAGGATAAAACCTTTTGATGTTGCTGTGAACAGAGGATTAAACTGAAGAATGAAACAAGATCCTGAAGCATTGAAGCTCAAGGAATTTTCATACATGAGCAAACAAGATTTATGGAGAAGGACAACAGCCACACAAATAAAATCCTGGCAAAAGCTGTCCACTCTTTTCTGTTTAGCATAAGACGTATCTGTTATGCCTTCAAGTGACTGCCACATAGCATCACATATGCATAACCCTGATGCCTTCCACTGCAGATTTATCCATACTGAAGTATGTCTGTAAGGATTTATAAATGATCAATACAAAATTATGTAGAATATCAGCAGCATCTACTGCTCATTTTGGTCTCATGGTGCAATAAATTAAGTCATTACAAACTCAGATTTATCTTTTAAGGATAAAATAGGTATATAACTATTCTTTAAAAGTGTCAGTAAAATTCATTAAATATCTGGAAACAACTAGGTTTCCTTCTTTCTTTCTTTGCCTAGGGTAGGCAAAATCAAGCCCACCAGATATATAAGATATTAATCAATACCATTTGAATGCATGCACAACAATGTGTATAGTTATTCTGACTTCAAACGCTCGATTTCAATATGAGGTATAGCATGCCATTTCAAAGACCAGATTTAATCAGATTCTTCACCTCCAGATATTCTGTCATGGAGGTACATGGTTTAAACCTGTTACTTTGCCACACAGGCATCTCCCATTGAGCCTATGTAAAATTTTAGGCAGTTTTCCTCAACCTATTTCATTGCCTCCAATACAGTTGCATTCATTTATTTTAACCAACTCAGTATTCTACTCAATGTCTCCCAAACTCATCTTTTTCCTAACATCTCAATCTAACAATATTCTAGTTAAGGTCTGTTTTTCTAGGCATTCTTCCAACTAATCATGACTGGGACTCTGAGATTAAAAGCTACCACCTCTAGCATATATTACGAACTTGAAAATATCCTGGTTTGAGGCAGAAGAGAACTGGATTATTTAAAAAAAAAATAATTTAAAAAAATTTAAAAATCCTTTTATTTTATTAGATATAGTATTCTCTTCTTGAATATCTTCATCTTTTTTAATTAGATCATCAGCTACCTATACCAGTTCTTAAGACACAGACATAAAATCAGTGTACTTGGAGCTGCAATTGAGAGTAATTATTTACAACTGCATTTGCCTAATAATTGTTTACTCCATATGCTATTTTCTGTCTTTCTTAACCTAGGTATATCATAATGGTTCCTTTAGTGGATAGAGGTGTGTATTTTTTAAAGTGGGAGATTTTCTACATACACAGAACGGGAGAGCTATGAACGCCCACACAGATTCTCAGTAGCCACTCAATAGTAAATGGCAGGAAAAGGTATTGAAAAAGAATAACATCACTGTGGAAAAACAAAAACTTAATGTGGGAAACCAATCTTTGGGGCTGTATTTCACAACATTCTTGTAAATGTGATTTTTTTAGGACTTTTTGGTCACATACTTTTTAGAGAAATAGCCAAGCTGAAAGTAAGAAGCTACATTTCGCCCAAGGCATGTTTTCACTAATTTTAGTTTGTTATTACCCAGTTCAGTGAGCTTGTTCAAGTTTAACATTTCAATTAGTTGTGTAACTACCTAAAAAGAAATATCTTATAAAGTCATTTGTGTTTTAGGGGATCCTGATGTTGGTTCATAACATGGAAAGTACTTGGTCATGCTGTTTGAACATGTTTGATCAAAACTAGAGAACTTTACCCAGGGGCAGGTTCTAGAAAGAATGCAAGAGATTCACTTCTCTGCCATTGCATAGATATTGGCAATAACTAGTGTTGGCAATAACATAGTCATATGAAGAAGGAAAACAAAGTTACCAAACCCTGCTAGTATTCTGTGAGTTATCATCTGAACTAGTCAGGAACATTCCTCTTCCATGTCCCTTCTTGACCCATATTCTTATATAGAATTCATTGTAATGAAATATTGAATAATAATATTAAAATCTGTACTTCTGAAAGAGAAAATAAAACTAAATACTCTGTGTTATTACCCATAGAGGTCACAGAGTGCCTCAGAAATAATTAAATAAACCAACCAAAAAAAATACTCCTTTTGATTCGAGTACAGTTATTCCTTTACTGTTTTGTTGAGACAAACATTTCATTTAGTATATCATTGAGCACCTAGCACTATTTCAGACTTCAGCAGCTGAAACATTGTGAATATGAAAAAGAAAATTCTTAAAGGTAAAGTGTTAAATACACATATGTAAAATCAAAGTGTATTATGAAATCACATTAGACATTTTTGGCTTTGCTAGCATTGTATTCCATTATTACTGTCACCAAGATGAATATTTGCATTCACATATGCTTCCCTAGGCTTTTTTACAATTGCAATTGTCATATACCACTGAAGCCATTTTAGTATCTAACAGGCAAGGAAGAAGATCAGAGAAAATACAGAAGGTTGTTTGGAAAGAATAAAGAGAAAAGAATGTTAATGTTAACTTGAAAACATATTATACTCCCTTCAGCTTTTTATTGGGCCTTCTTATATGCTGTCTTGCTCACCTGATCTTTTTATCTGTCTAAAATGTGTTTAAAATAAATACTAAATTAGAATAGCAGTATAGTATAGAGATTTACAAATGGGATTCATTTATATATGTTAAACATCTACCCACACTTAAATACCTATAATCTAAGTTTAATTTTTAAAAAAACAATTAAAAGAATTGTGTGTCACCGGAGGGGAAAACCCAAGTATTTTAGATATTTGTTTCAGGGTATTCTGAATTGCCAACTCTAGATTCCACTGACTATCCAAAGAGATTAATTTGTACTCAGGATTTACTTTCTGACAGCTGCAGTTGGATGATATGAATTGTATGTTTCTACTTTTGAGATGGCTTGAAGTGACACTATGGGCAAGAGCAAGGAATAATATGACTCCTAAAACTCATGCTGGCTTTGGAATACATGTGTTCAACCGGTTACATCTCAGGAGAATAAGCAAAAGCACAAAATTCATCAACATAGGGGTTTTTTGAGATATTTGATCCAAAAGACTTTGAAGTGTTCAAAACTGGTCGTTGATACAAAATATCCAAAGAAGATTTGATTCTGTGAAAAATCTCAGGCATGACCTAATGTCCAAAGTCAGGAATTTCTGATATACCAGCTGTGGTATATTAACAGTACTAAAAAATGAAGCAACTTTCAATTTGTTCCTGGTTTTCTGGGAAAGCAACATTGACAGGTGGGTATTACATATCTACAACTCTAATACAGGACCATTCAATGAAGACATTCTAGCTGTCTTTTTTTTTTCTGACAAGAACTGTTTTTTCCTGAATATTTATTTGCAAATGACTAATAGCATTAAATCTGCAAACTAATTTGTGAAGAGACATAGGGTAACATATGAAGAGCATTTTGAGACCCTCAGTCCAAGGCTCCACTGAGCAATTTAAGAAGTCTGAATTTAAAAGTTTGTTTATGAGATCAAGTTGCAAAATCTCTGTTTTTCAGAAAAACTGTTGACTCAGAAGGGAAACTGATAGGGCAACTAGTATATTCTTGTATACATTCTTGTCAAGGAACCCAATTTAACATAGGTCAGATGAATCACACATATGAAGTTCCTACTTCACTACATTGTCTAAATCTCAGTTAGATGAATCAGAGTATTTCAACATTTTATCTAGATCTTCTATACACTTTGCTAAGTAGCTATTTGCCAAAAACTTTTCCCACTCTGTTCTTCATAATTTGTTCATCTTTCTTCTTACTTGGCCTTCATAACTTCTCTTTTCTGAATCCTACCAACTCCTTTTTTTATGGTCCTTCTTTCCCTTTTATCTTCACCCTTAGCTTTAGGTTTGCCGTTATTTCCCCTTCCTCTTCTCCTTTTTACCCTTCTCTTCTTTCTCCTTCCCTTCCCCCCCTTTTTTTTTTGTTCAGTATTACCCCTCCACTCCATGCTTCCTTTGCTGCCCTTTCCTGATTAGTCTTCCATTACAGTTATAAATTTAAGTTAAAAAAAATAATAATCATAAAATACTTGTAGGGTATTGGAATGTGAGGAATAGCACTGGTTGTCCAGATTTCTACAGGATTCAGTTAGTCACTCTGCATGCTGAGAAATATGGTGAAAGTTGTAGTGAATTCATCTCACCACAAGACATTAAGATTCTGGAGTGAGTCCAGAGAAGGACAACGAAGCTGGTGAGGGATCTAGAGAACAAGTTTTATCAGAAGCAGATGAGGGAACTGGGTTTGTTTAGTCTGGAGGAAAGGAGGCTCAGGTGTTTTCAGTCTCTACAACTACCTGTAAGGAGGCTGCAGAGAGATTGGGGTTGATCTCTTCTCCCAAGTAGCAAACAATAGAACAAGAGGTAATGGCATCAAGTAACAACAGGAGAGGTTTAGATTGGATCTTAGGAAAAAATTCTTCACCAAAAGGGTTATCAAACACTGGAACAGGCTGACCAGGGAAGTGGTGGAATCACCATGCCTAGAGGTATTTAAAAGAGGAGTAGATGTGGTGCTTAGGGACATGGTTTAATGATGTGTTATGTTGGTGGTTGGACTTGATGATCTGAAAAGTCCCTTCCACTATAGAAAATTCTGTGAGTCTATGATTCTATGAAAAGGCTCTCACTCAATACCTAAGAATGTGTTCTTACTGCTTCTCCACTTAGAAAGACAGAATAAAAATATTTTATTCTAACTGCAGTTAGGTAGTGAATTTGTAATGATTTATAAAAGGAAGCTGCCCTTTTTGAAAGCGTGCTGCATAATAAATGTCTGAACAATTTCAGTTCTTTATGGTTGGTCCCAGACTATATTATTCAGAGAACAGTTAATCAGTTGTGTTATTCAAAGTATAAAATTGACATCTGTTTACATCTTATATCCTTATGATGTCCAACAATTTTCATGAAACCTGAACATTTGAAAATAAGCATGTCCACATTCTAGAAGCTTTCTACACAAACGGTGTACACACATATGTTTAGAACAGGTGTATGCATATTCTTATTGTGGTTTGTGTTTGTGTATAAACATACATATTTGATTACTGTTCTTCATTCCTTTATACATTCTTGTTCTTTATGATCTATTATTTTTTTCTGGCTATAAAGCAGCAAGTTCCAACACCTCTGCAACTAATGAAGCATATATCTCTGCTTTGAATACATTATAGCCATAGCACTAAAGAAATAGCATTTGGGGAACTTTTAATAGCAATAAGGCATGTGTTGCTCTTCTAATATGGTTTAACTTTGCTGCTTCTGTAATAACAATCAAGTTTGCTACACTCATGCTACAGGTGGAAATGTTTTCCTGGTTTACATAATTCTACAGTACTGTATGTTATTGAAATACAAGGGAGAAAAATCTCTTTTAAATTAATAATTTTTTATGAGATGTTGTTACTGTGTTCTAGGGCTTACATGATCCTCAAAATAACAGAAAATACTTTTTAAGAAGTATTGTACTTTCAAATTAAATGAAAGATTTCGTTTTATCTGATTCCATCTATTGATATATGTAAGACAAATTTTTCAGTACAGAAGAAGAAAAATTATCAAATCTAAAATAAAATGCACTTATTTTGTTCATGCAGTAGCAAACTATGCAAAAACTAATTCAAGAACACTTACAAAAATACGTGTCACAAAAAACCTTTGTTTTTTAAATAGTTTTTTTCACCAGAAAAAGTGAAAAAAAATTCTAGGGAAAATGGAGAATTCATGTGAACTTGAACTGCCAGAAAAAAAACCCTCAAAATTTCTTTCATAAATATAAACAGGAATGAGTAGGAAAAAGGAAATGATCGTTTATAATATAAAATCTGGTATGTCATACTCCACAATAATTAGGTAGAGAAAATCTACCTAATCACATCACATAATCTTGTACATGAAGTTTGATGATATAAAAAGAAAATTGTAATGTACTCCCAATTGTCCTTTGGATTATTTTTTTTTTTAAACTCCCTGTATTGTATTTTACATTGTCTCTCCTCTCGCAAAACATATATCTATAATTGGCATTAATTGGCACACTGATTGGTAGAGTATAACCTACCATGTCATGCCTAGAAGTGTTCCACCTATGTCAGTACTGAAGGAAAAGAGGTGGAATGCATGTAGTAGAACTCAATGTCACTGCCCAGAATAGAGGACGAGACTTTGGTCTTTGGGGCATGCTGTCCATCATGATACTAAAACACAGAAATTAAAAATGGAAAAATACACTTTTCCTCTATATACCAATTGTGAGTTAACACAGATGTCAGGAAAATGACCACTTTATCTTTCCTCCTGAATCCTCGCACCACTACCACCACCCCTACTCTTTTTCTCTCAGTCTTGATTACATCCCAAGTCTAATATTTTATTGTGTTGCCTAAAGATACTCTACCAGTCACATTAGACTCAATCTCTCTTTTACTCACTTCTCTTGCAATTAATTCTTTACTTTCTTCTACAGTGTTTAGAAGCAGTGGTGATCAACCACACTACTGCATGTCAGCCATAAGGTCATCATAATCTGTAAAAAATGTCCTCAGTACCTGCTTTCCCCACAATACCTAAAAGAAGCTAACTAACAAAAAACCTGCTTTGAGAGATATAATAAAGGAGATATATTGTAATGGAATATTGGCTTCATATAGCTTTTATCCATGTCTTTGTTTCTGAGATTTTAAATACTTTTTGGTAAGGTAGATAGAAACCACTGAATATATTATAAGCACAAAAAAGACCAGGAAAAATTGAAGTTTGTCAACAACAGAATCAGGAACATATTTCATGTGTGCCCTCTCTTCTGGCTGTGAGAGGAATCTGCTTGAAGATGCATTTACTTATGCAAAGGAAAAGGCTGATACTTTCTCACCGATACAGTGTGAATGTGGACTACAGACAGCAGATACACAAGGGGCATTTAATGCAGAACAGCCATAGTGTTGGATCTGCTTTGAGGAATGAATCTCTTAATATAAAACACCAATGTTCACTATACTTCTACATGATGAGATCATTAGTGTATATTACTTCAAAATTTTTCAGAAATTAAAGATAGTATTAAGGTGGAAACCAATGCAAAAATCTTAAGAAAAATCTTAAAAGAGAATGTATAATTGCTATATGACTGAAAATGAGATATTTTTATATCTCAATTCCTGAAATTTCTGTCATGAATTGTCATGTCATGTTCAGTTCAGTCACATTAGTTTACAACATGAGACAACAAACATGTCACAATAACCCATATATTATGTCACAAAACCCCATATTTTTTTAGGCAGAAAAAAAAAAATCTTTCCCTTTCAGTTTGGACATTATCCTTTCCCCTATCCCAAAAAAAAGAAAATAATTGAAATTTTATTTTTCAAAACTACAACTGAAACAATATTTTTTAATTTTATGTTTATTGCTCTCTACTTATGACTGGTCGTTTTATATGTATTTCACTAACAACAGACAGCTAAAAGATTATCTATAAGCTAACAACAAAAATAAGAAGAAACAATTAAATGTAGCTTGTAATATTGAAAAGAAATTTTGCTAGTCCTTTTTTCAAAATTTATTCAAGACAAGAAGCTGACATTCAGGCACCACATTTATTCCTCAATGAGATTTTGATTATACACATTTTTAAAGAGACACCAATTAAAGTTCAAGCAGGTTAAGTGATCTGGTCAAGGCTATAGTGTGAAACTATGTATTGTATTGAACTTATTTTGGAGCATGGCATACTTCAGTTTCCCTGTATACCATTCTGGTTCTCCATTTCTGTTTTAAATCAAGAATGAACCCAGTATGGTATAAAGCACACCAGAACACTATGTACTGAAAAATGAAAGCACCAGATGCTTAGTGCAAAATGCAAAACCTGTCAAAAAGAGTCATAGAAAAGTTATTTTTTAAGAATTTTTTAGTATGTAATCTGATTATTCTGCAGTTTGTTCAGATTTTTATAAAAATTATAAAAAGTAGATTAACGCTGTTTGCAATTTGCAGATACCATTTTGTTGTCAACTGGTAGTCTTTTCCAATGTTTTTTATTATTAGGGGAACCAATTAAAGCTTACTCAGGCTGTGCCACATATGCTAAGTACATAATTTGTAAAAAATTCTTATCTGTCCATTACCTTTATTCTATTGCATTTTCTTCTCCCTGTCTTGGGGTAGTGGGCTCACTGTTTTTTCCTTTTAATAAGAGTTTTGTGTTAAAACTGGCATATTGAAATGCCTGACATGAGAATTCTCAAACTGTCTTAACTAGATTTTGGCATTTAATAAGCTGTAAACTGCTGAAGCTATTTGCAGATGAAGTCTCATTTTTGTCCATCAGCAGGGGGCTGGGAGCATAATTAATTGAGTGAAAGTTAAAAGACGGACAGCATGGTTACATTTATGCAAATATTGCAGGAGAACATCTAACAGAAAAGAAAAATAGCTTGTAACTGATTGGTTTGGTTTTGGACCAAAATCCACAGGGTCCATTTAAACACTGCAGATTGTGCATACGACAATTAAGACCTATAGTGCTGTTTTTTTTAAAAAATATACTTTCTGCAATGGAAAAAGTAATAGAAAAAGAGAACCTTCAGTAACAGTCAAAGTTCCAAATCCAGGGAGACAATTCTTTTTCTGTTTTAAGCTCTTCTACTGCTCATGAATGTTAAAATAGATTTTTAAAAAAAAGTATTACAAAAATAATATGATGCATGTGCCTTCGACCATATGCCAGTCTCTGCTGTTTATTTCTTTTATTCATATCCCAGTCATATGCATCCTGGTACACCAAAGATTCTATTTAATTAAAGTTAGTTAAAAGCTTAAGCCACAGAGATCAGGACAGCTGCTAGAGGTATTAACGCTGATGTTGCTTAGGGTGATCAGAAGCTCTTTCATTTATTCTATATTATATTACATTGTTTTGTAAGTAGTTTTGTTGATTTTTTTTTGCTCCCACTGGCTGCTACAGTGTATTGGAATGATTCTTGAGTTAAAACTAAAAGCAGCAAACATGAACAATTGGATTGAAACTTTCTCTTTTATAACTTTGGGGGTATGAGATAACAATTGCAACCTTGTTCATTGAGTTTTGACTATGCATGAAGAGCATGATGTACAAAATAAAACTTGTGAAGGTGATACACACTTGTGATGAGGAATTTAAACTCTCGTTCCTCTTTTTTCCTTCGTGTGGCTTAACTTAAGTATCTTATTCCACAGGAGTGACAACTCGCAAATAGCATAGCTTTTATTAGGCAGAGGAAATTGTGTATTACTCATTCATGGTAAATACAATGCACACAGATTTCTGCTCGACATGCTTAGATTTGATGGATTCTTCCTATATTCCACAGTCAGTGTTGCCAAGTATGCTAAAATCAGCTCATTCTAAACTTAGGAAAGAACAGGAAGACTGTATCTTTAGGAAATAAAATACTATTTTCTATATCTGGATCAAGAGGGATGTAAACACTTGATTCTCATTCATGATAAGGTTTCTTTACATTGCTTGTTGCTGCGAAGCCAGGCATCTTTAGACAATAGTAGGTGCTCTGTTTGGGAACAGCATCAAACATGTTTAACATAGGCATGCCCACTAACTCAGATATGTTAACATTTAAGTTCTACCTGGGCTTGCTTCAAAGAAAAGGCATTATTTACTATTTCATGAGGTCTAAGCGCTGTTCTTTGACGTTTGCAGTAATTTTTCAGTCCAGGCACCATTGATAAATGAATTAAACTACATAAACTTCTGAATGCAAGGACACATATAAACCAACATTTTGCTGTCTGTTCAAACATGGCAAGATTAACATCCAGAGCTCTACAGGTGTGTTTCTGAATGTGAAAAAGCGATAAATGTGAAAAAGTCATTCTGAAAAAGTGATAAAAAATAACATAGAGAAATAAAGAGGAGGAGATACTGTCAATGAGTAATTTTAATCAGATTTAGCCCTGAAGTTAACTTCATACTTCCCAATACGTCAGAATTTTATTGTTGGATATTTAGCATCAAACATTTTGTTTTGAATGTTTAACTGTTACAAGTAATCAATTAGCTAATGCACATCACATAACTTCTACTCATCAGGTCTCTAATAGCTGTTGCAGTCCCACGGGTGGCTAGAAGAATGCTCATCATTCCATTCCACTTTAAAAATGTGGCAAATATCAAACATGTCAATTGCTCAATACTCTAATATAATATAAAGCAGTGGTTGAATAGTGGAGATGATGCTACTGTCTTAAAATAGGATAAATCAGTCCTACCTCTTTCTACATTGTAATGTTTCTATTAAATTCAACACCATAAACTGTAATAAGTGTTCAGCTGATAAATATTTTCAATGATCTCTGCTATGCCTGGGAGTAATTATCAGTCTTAAAATATATATCTATGGAGAAAACAAAAAAAAAAAGCACACTAAATTAGTTATATTTACCTGTGAATAGTGCATAGATCATGATGGAAAAAGATTTAATATTTTTTTTAATCTACAATTATTTTTTAAAAAAACACAAACTCCCCTTCTGTGTATATTGTCATTCTTGTCTGAGATGAGCAATAACTGCATGTTGACAGCTGAAAAATAGGTAGTCATTTCCCATGAAGTTTATTTACTTTGTAAATCTGGTAATTCTGTAAGGGTCTTAAGAGGAAAGCACAGCAATGTACCTATCTATTGAACCTATCCTCATTACTAAATTACAGGTGATTTTGGAGTCAAAAAACTTATCTGTATAACTCAAAGACTTCATTCAGTAATGGACTGAAGAGTAGAAAATCAGGACTTCAGAGCAGCATTTGTCACATTTATTCTGTATTAATTGCTTTTTCACTATTATCTTTAAAAGTTTCCAGCCAAAGGAAAGCAAGAAAAAAGAATAATCAAGCATCTGCCTTTTACTATCCACCCCTATGGGATAAATACCAACTGAAACTACCGAAAAGAATGGCAATAAAACTCTAGTGGTTGTGATTCAGTCAAACTTATAACTCTTTCTTGGAAATCTCATGAAACAGCAAGGTAGTAAACACATAACTACTTCTAACAAAGTTGCCTGCCAAAATAACTCTGTCAAGATGAATTATGTAAAATTATATGCAAAACATCATAAGTAGCATTAAATACTATACTTATGGGAATTATTAGGCCCACATTAGGCCCATATTAGAAGGAAGTGTAATTTGGTAAAAATGAAATTGGCTACACGTCATGATATTTACCTGAAGTAACTAAAATACAGTTAACCCAGACGACCCAGTAGAAATGTTACCCTTAGAATGTAATCCTTCTAATTATATGAGCAAATTGTTTAATGCATTGCACCTTTGTTGTATTATCAATGAACAATCAGCAGAGGACTTTCTATAACAGTATCTTCACCCCCACTGCAAACTTGATAAGAGTAAATTATATATTCATTTTTTTTCTGTAAAAAACAGCTTTTTAGATTCTGCTTACCCAACACAAAAAAGAGGTATAGTGATATAAGAAAGGTAGTAAATGTGAAAAACGCATCCAGAGAATTGTTATTCAGTAACTTTTAATCTCCCATTTAAAGCAAGGCTCAGTAGATCTAACTACACCCTGTCTACTCAGTTAATAAGGAGAACTCTACTTGACAAACGAACGTAAGCTTTACTGACAGTAAAAAACAATGAAATTGTGAATTATAGTGAATAATTAATAAATAATACACGCTCTTCCAGAATATCATTTGTGAACAAATGCAAGGGTATCAGAAAGAAATCTGTCAGAAAATAATTAACCCTTACTTTTGACTTTTCAACATCTTTCTCAACTTTTTGATGTCATATAATGTCATGTGAATTTTAACAACAAAATTAGAAATCTTGAAATTATATTTTGTGAGGACCAGAGTGTGACCCAGATCCTATTTCAGTTATAATGTCCATTCTAATCAATAAAAATTATGTTCTCTTGTCTTTGAAGAATAACGTCTTATAAATAAGAAATTGGCACAGAGTAAGGTGTTTGGATACAGTCCAGAGTTTGAAAATGTTAGTATAACACTGGTAGTGTTTGCTACACAGAAGGAGAGAATCTTTATGTATCTGGCTGAACCCCCATTCACAGATATTATACTTAGCTCTGCCATAAAGTTGTGAATAAAGTCCTGCCATAATGTTGGCATAAAATACTTATTATTGTGGTACTTCACCTGAACTGATAACATCCATAAACGTCTTGATTCACGTTGGATGGTGTTGTGAATCCAGGCACAGCAACCAAGTTCCTGAGTTCCTCAATGCATCGAACATTTCAAACACTGATAGATCAAAATATTAAAATATCTGAAATCACTTTGTGGGTGTAATTTTATTATAAAGCAATTCCAGCATGAAATATGAAAACAACAGCAGTAACGGTCACTTGCTACTCATAGCTATGAATTATCCTCTGACACCACACCTGTAGAAGAAAAACTCCTGGAGACAAATATGTTGAAGTGAATTACATAAACATGTTACAATAGATCTTTTCAAATGATTTATCTTTTCAAGGCATATTGCATATGACTATTTGTATATAATTTTTAAAAATTTTCTGCTGACTGGTTGTTGACAGGTATTTGGTGCTCTCTAGAAAAACCTAGCAATGCTTATTGCATATTCAGTAAAAAAAAACAACCTCAAAATAAGTTATAACTCAAGGAATTATATTGCATATGAATATGTCTTAGGAGGTCTGGAAACCTTAAGGTAGGTTTAATCTTCACTGACTTTAGGAACTTGACTGAAGTATATTGGAAATAGCCTCTGGAGACTTCTGGTATATTGAATAGCTGGACGTATGTCCTTTCTGTCTTTTCCATCCTGAGGAAGTGCACACTGCTTTGTACCTTTTTTACCTAAAGACTCATCAGATGAGGCTCCTATGTTGAATGCCTCATGCTGGTGTGCTGTGTTGGGTAGGACAGTTCTCTCCTGAACACAAAGAATACTCACTACACCACAATTCAGGAGTGAAAATACATTGTTTTCAGAGAACATATCTTAAATTTTGCAAGATGATTCTCTGAAAGGGAAAACACAAATTCACCCTATCATGGCAGTCCAACAAAAAGGATAGGTTTTATTGATGGATCTTTCCTATTCAACATACTATGCTGGTCAGTAGAACTTTGTGCAGTGGACAGAGCAGCTCTTTGTGAATAACAGCTTCACAGTATAAGCTACATGTGTGTGTAGCAAAAAATTTGAAATTGCATACTGGCAAAATTCAAACAGCAGATACATTCAGATTGCTTAAGAGATGTAAAGGTACTGCTTTTGCAGCTACAAAATATGAATGTATTTACATGTTTCCCCTACTACTAAGAACATTTCATACTATTCAACTGCTTTTTGTTTCCAAGAAAATTGAAATGTTCATTTCCATGTTTTAATGGTAAAACTGATATAAAGTTTAGTAACCGCTTTGGAGTTTTGAGTTTTCTGGTTTTTGACAACTTCATTTCTCAAGCCTTAATATTGCACTAATACCTTATTTTATTTTATTTTTTCATTATTTTTTCTTCATTATACCTAAAGACTATACATGAAGAACTTTTAGGGAATAACTAAAAGAAACACACACACAAGGGAGCAAAAATCCACAGCTTGTATTGATCCTGGCATTTTCCCATGTTCCAACCAAATGAACAAGTCACAGGTGCAACCAGAATGAGCAGGTGATCAAAACAAACTGTTATTGTGATGGGAATAAATATGATTTTTTTGTCCATAATGTATTCATCTCAAGGCACATTGGTACATCTGTTATATATTTACCGGCAGCGTTGATTTATGCCAGAAATTTTAAAAGAATGTAAATATATGAATTCACACACCTTAAAGATATATTCAACAGCTTTCTTGGTTCTGGCTTCTTTGTCTGGAATCTTAAACCAATTAATCTGATAGTATCACTAATGCTCAGTAACATAAGGAAGTCATGTGTTTATAGACTCATTATTTAGCCACATAGGAAGAGGAGAGTCAGGAAGACAAGTATCACATCATACGCAGTTCTTTTACAATCTATGAGGTTGTTCCCAGGATTATTCCTTTTTATCAGCTTGCTAACCTGCTACTGAAGTAACATAGATGCTTATTCAAACCATTCAATACTGACCATTTTTTGAACAGCTATGTTATGGAAAACAGGCATTTAGAAGTGGCCGAGATTTGAACCAGTATGTTGATCCATTTCAGGAATAAGCCTAGGACAGAAATTATTCCCATCAGGTGGTTGTGGCTACCCTACTTAGAGACAAAGGCATGTATGGGTGCAAGCTATTTAGTACTAACTGATCTCAGCACCAGAAACCAGTCCTTGGCATCTTTGTTTAACTGCTATAAATGTAGCCATGTAGAAAGAACACAAAATTTGTGAACTAAAGTCCTTGATCACTTGCTATATGCTATACTATTTAAATGACCTTATTTGTTTTCCCATGAAAATTTTTAAAATAATTCCAAACATGTCACAGGTAATTTTCACTACAAATTTAGCTCTTAACTATTTAAAATCACTGTCAAATTATAATAGCACCTGGATTATGAAACAGGATAAACGGCTGATCTTCGGCACTGTGATTCAATACCTAAATAAAGATATTTTCTAAGAAACTAATTAAAATGATTGCTTTTGGGGTGAAATTTTCTGCCTGACTTTTACTGTAGGTAACTTTTTAAAGGATGGTCTTGTAAAACATGGTATATTTTTCTTACTCCTCTCTCAGGTGGCTTAAATTATGTTCTCTTATCCAGAGCGTTAAGTGTCTCTATATTCGTTCTTATGTTATGTGGAATAGCAATTAGTGCTCAGTAGAGTAGCATCTACATTCCTAAATAAAAGCAGGGGCAATATTTTCTATAAGTTGGTAGCCAGTACAGTCCTAAAATCATGAGAGGGAACATAATCAAAATTAACCACAGATACTGTTTTCTTTGCTATTGTACCGACAGAGACTTAGTCACACAGTTCTTTTAGGAATACAGTCTGTCACGTGCCATGGGAAACATCTAACCCCACAGATCTTATAACAAGAAGGACTGTGAAAGAGGAAAGAGAGATATGTGAAATAGCATGCACCAAGCTGTAGCAAGCCTCTCTACCCTTGCTGGATAGACCTGATAATATGGGCACAGATGATCAATGAATTCAGGTGTGCTGTGGTGTCATACAAGGTTATGCAACATAGGTGTGTGTAGGAAGGAAACTTGTTCTTTGGAAGTGACAGAAGTAGCAATGTCCTTCTAGAAAGATTTGCTAGCTCCCATACTATTTCCCAGCCATAGTAGAGATGCATACTAGCAAAAGTTACAGCTGTAGAAGATTTCTAGTAAAAATAGTAATAAATAAACAAATGTAATAAATGGTAACGTACATTTCTACTCTTTATTGCTTCTTTCTTGCTGAATCAGCTGTCTAGTTACAGAGCAAATTTCCATACATTCTTTTCTGCAGAAGCTAGAAAATATCTGTAATTGAATGGAGTTCTTAAAGGTTTGAAGTATTTTAGTTGTGAGAGTACAACTGTTTGAAACAACTAGCAACTTCTCCTGATACTTTTATAACTAAAATCAGCTCAACCAGCTTTATAAATTTAAAACGAAACTGTTTTAGGCAGAGACCTGGTGCACCCAGCTTTAAACTGAAATGATTTTTTTTTATCTCTGAGATAAACCACTGAAAATCAAGGTTTATGTTAGATTTGCTGGCACAAATGGAGAAGGTGCTATATAGTGATACTGAATAAACTTGCTTTAATTTCCTTCTATTCTAGATATGTGTTAAGTTTCTCAACATATGCAAATTAGTCACTGAAATCAGGAAAAGCTATAGAAATTTACAACATATCTGACAGACATATATCTATCTGTACAAGGCCAGACATGTAGACCAGACACAGTTCCTACTTAAATTCCTCTCAAGGCAGTTGAACTACTTCAGATTTTCAGTGCCATAGTTCAGAATATAAATTGCAAACTAAATTATATAAGAGCTTAAATAGAGAGATGATTTAATCTTTGTCTCTCAAGAGTGACCTTTGAACTTAATCTTTTACAGGAAGCATGACCTGCTTCTATGTTATTTGAGCATTTTGTGGGACTTCTACACTTTTTCCCACTACTCATTGTCACAGTAATTATCTGTTTCAGGGCTCTAACTCAACAATATCTTCTCTACTGGCTCAGATAGATAGATGTAGAATTGTACCAAACATAGACCACTAAGTAATGCTAGTGTGAGGCATTCCATCAAATTGTACATATAAAAAAAGATCTGATAATTGTGGCTTTTTCACCATTGATTGTTGGTATTACAAATTGATTAGTTTGGGTCTAGATATTTCCATTGCCAGTCTTGGGTAAGATGAATAGGTAAACATTCAGAGTTGGTGGTCAAGGAACAGCTAAATTTCACACAAAGGTGAAACAAACATACAATGCCTGATCCTAGTATAAGATTGTCACAACAGCTAGAAACAAAAAGCTAAGAATAGGGAAGCAATGAGATATTAGCCAAATGTACCAAATATATATTTTATGTATGTGCTGTCAAGGATGTTTGTTTTGCCTTTCCTCCCCCAACCCACATCCTCCCAAGAAATCACAACAGAGTTATAAGGGAGAGAAAGAGAGAAGACTGTGGATAGGCTTAAATCTATTTCTAAGAAACCCGTAGCAGTGCATGGATAATATGACAGGCATATGCCATACATCGCATGCCTTAAAATGAGTTATGATTTTTAAAAAATGACAAATGAACAGTGATGGCACATCACACGCTGCTAAAAAGGGCTTAAAACAGTGCTTAATTTGAAGTGAACATAGGTCAGGGGTAGCTTAATAATGGTCTTGAAAAGGAAAGTTAAGAAATAGTAATTAATGTGATAGAAATGACAAGAAACTCACAAGGAGCTCCTAAAAATTTCTGGTGACATGAAGTTATCAGAGCCTGGACATTTGTTCTTGTTTTGTGGAGAGATACCACAGACCATGAATCAGAGTTGATGTGCAAGAAGAATAGGCAAATTTTGATACATCCTGGAAGTAAATAAAGATATTACCCAACTCAGAAGCAGGATAGTGAAGTTACCCATCATGGCAGACATGGAAGAACACTGTGAGGGGGAAAATGAGGTATTAAAGAGTTAGACTCACAATATTTTCTCAGAGGTAGTTTGGAGATAAGAGAAAGATAAGAAGCGGGAAAGGGAGAGACAAACATATGATCAGCACAGAAGAAAGTATAGTCAATATTCTAAAATGTTCTCTTCAGACTGTTATCTCACATAAAACCTAAGACTTCGTAGCAGTGATCCATTGTGACAGCCAGTGGGCAGGAAAGAAAGAAATTAATCATCTGAGCTACTTAACAAGTCATTAAAACAAATCACATATTATTAGTGCCAATAAAGGTAGTTTAGACAATAATCTCAGGTGAAAATCTTCACATTGTAGAGGTCTAAAGCTGAAGGACCTAACTTTACCAAGTACTAAAGTAAAAGATGGACAGGGGTGAAACCATAGCTCTGTAGAAATCTCACAAAAAGTTATAGCAGTGATATCTGTGTTTCCCCAAACAAAGTTCTGAAGTAATGACTGGGTAGGCAGGACGCTAGCTGGTGGAGGACGGAATATGTAAACTGAGAGAAACTGAGATATCTTCCTGGAATTCCTTAAATTTATGGAAGAAGAACACCACTGACTGGAGGAGGTTGCTGAGGAATCAAAACCACCTGGCTTACAGCACAATTCTGTAATTTTTGCAGAGTAAGTCAAGATGAGAGGCTGAGAGATGGACTTGTTCATCCTTAACGAAAGAGGTTTGGGAGGGGATTTTATAGCCTTCTATAGAAGGCATACCTTCTACCTAGTGGAAGGCATAAAGAAAACAGAGTCAAATTCAACAGTGCACAAAGTCATGAAGCAAGTTGGAAAAAAGGAAATTCTGTCCCAAAAGGGAAAAAAAAATACTCATTGTAAGCACACATCAGAGCAGGCAACCCAGAGAGACTGCAGGATCTGTTCTTGGAGACATTCAGAACTCAGCTGGACACAACTCTGAGCAACTGCCTACAACTGGGCATGCTTTGAGCAAGGCATTGCTCAAATACTTCCAGTGGTCCTGGAAAAATCTGTAAGATTTGTGATTCTAAGACATTTCCAAGACATTTTTCTTTGCTTTTCTTTTTTTTTTTTTTTTTTTTTTTTTTTACAATGAAACATCTTGAAGGTTGTTTATATTCTGAGAAAGAGACAAAGTAGGCAGAAAGAACAAAAGATTAACTGAAGAGTATAGGTGAAGTATACTATGTATATGGTCATAAAAAAGTATGGTCATAAAAAATAATTTTGTTCATTTGCCACAGTTTGAAAGCCATTAATTCTGTCTTATTAGACTGATGAAAAGTAAATAGAGTATTTCTAGTGCTATACAAATCTTTAGACCTAAGGTTTGCCAGTTTTATCCCAAATTATTACACAGGCTAATCTGGCTTGTTGATGATTTTTTATAAGAAATAAATAAAAAAATAAATAAATTCACTTTCTAATCTAGAAGTGAATACTACATTACTTCTCTTCACAACTTACTTTACTTACAAGTAAACTTTAAGCTTGCGACTAGGGACTACACCTCAATCCTTTAGGTCTATTACTCCAGGAAAACTTCACCTGTATGTAGTCTTAGTTTTCCTATCTGTAAAAGGGAAATAATGAAAAAAGCTTAGTTTATAGTCACTGAGCCCTTCAGATGGTGAGAACTGTTGCTCTTAGTACCATGGATTCTGAGAGAGGATAACGACAAATGTGCTAATCTCCATTGTTCCTTTTGTGGTTTTTTTTTTAATCCTCAAATACCTGAAAGTCCTTTATCTATCTCCCACAGGCATCTGTCTAAGCTGACTCCTAAAGGGGCTACTTCATGTCCTTTGTCATTTCTGCAGATTTATTTGATGTACGCAATGTTTTACAAGCTCTCCAGAAAAGCATTTGCTATGAGCAGCAACTGCAAGGCCAAAATGGAAATTGCAGAGGCAGCAGGCTGTACAAACAGGAAAGCAAAGGGGAAAACACACTTGAGGCTCAGTCACCATTAGAACTTCCAGGTCTGAAATGGTTAGAGAAACAAGCAAAAATGAGATATATTTAAAAATAATTATTATAAACTTATTATGATTACAGGACCTACTATATAAACAGAATTATTAGCATTTTTTTAATTCATCCAGTTTAAAAAAAACATGTTTGCAGTAGCCCTTTATATTGCCAACCAAACATTCACATATTTAAAAAAAAAGAAGAAAGATATTGTGGTGATTTGAAAGCTTATGATTGTTACGCCCTATTCCATTTTATATATGGGTTCTATGATTTATTGACATCCCAGTATAAATAGTTCTTTATTTTCTATTCATCTTAACCTTGGTCAAATAACACCACCCTACTTCTTCTCACAATATTTTCCTAATATCTCAGCTCATTTAATTCTATTGATCCACTGAAGAGTATAATGGCAATGAAACCGAAATTAATAGCACCTCCCTCCTCCAATGCTAAGAGCTTTCCTATTTAGTCTGTGGACCATCACACAAAATCATAAAAGTAGACAAAAAATCAGACTGACCTTTATCAGCTACTATTGTGTTGCAAAATTCAACAAAGCCCAGAACATCATTTTCACTTTTATGGCACTGTTTTCTTAAATAATAAGGGGAATGGGGGGGAGGAACTGACCCCTGTTCAGCATTTACTTAAGCAGAATTGGCATTAATAGAGTATTCTGTCAAAAATTCAAGCCCAGAAAAATGTATGGCTTTGTCCACAGCAGCAGCTATCTTAGTAGATTGCACTGTCACTGCTTCACACAAAGAGCATTGCAACACCATTAGTGGACATAAATAATGCACAAGCTCTTATGCAGTACTCAGCTAAGTGCATGGAAACCTTGGGCTCCTGTTGTCAGAAATTCAATGGATTAGTACCTAGATTTATTTTAAGTCTGTAAAGCACTTTGTTCTTGACAGCGTTCAAAGTAGAAAGAGTGCTATCCTGAATGTGCATCTTAATACTGTCATTCTTGTCTTGTAAGAATAGATGAAATATGGGATGCAATGCTTCTTTTTAATATTTAAAAGTTTTCACTGTGCGGACACAGTACACACATATACAGAAAGAGATATATTTATATATATAAGACCACAGTAACCCATGGTTACCATATTGATCTGGAAATGCAAACTACAGATATGTAATGTAATTTTAACATGGAAGAGTACCATGAGAAATTCAGATTAAGAAAACAAAACCTCATAAATAAATATAGTATAATTATTACCCATTTTTCTTTGTAAATGAGATGTGTCCTCTGCCAGATACCTATATAAATATCACATGTACAATTCCACGACAAAACAAATTACTTAGATTCTACAATGATCATTACTGAGAAGAGATCATATGATTAACTGAGATGATCATGAATATTTTAATCTAATTACTAATATTGAGAATTTAGTACATTTTTAGTTAACCCATATCAAATAGTGTTCTTGTACAAGTTTAAAACAAACTGTCAAATTCCTATCTTAAAATTATACAAAATAAAATTCGCATATCCCCCAGAACTTTTCAAAACCATCATTTAAAAGGATGTGAAATATGTTCAAGAAATTGCTTCACAGCAATAGAGACTGTGGGGTCCATTTGCCTCTCGATGTTCTGGAGAGTTAAGCATGATAATCCCCCATGCATTGAGAGGATAACAGGAACCTTTGTGTAGATTAAAAGCAGTTTTCTATTGATATCAGGGTGGTAATGCAAGAACAGCAATATCTCATGTGAAGGTCAATCTTTCACAATGCCACTAAGACATAAAATCTTCATTTGAAATAATAACAGTTACCTTTTCTCTTTGCCTGCATGGTCCATGAATTTCCACACAATTCATTGAACCAGCAGTCAATGAACTATTCATTATTAAACCCAATGATTTAAAAGTCACAATATGTAAATCATTAATGCCCATTTGGAAAAAAAAAGTCAAATTTCAGAAATCTTGGTAGGGTTTAAAGTATGTTTAAAACGTACAATCAAAATTGTTTTATGTCAACTGCTTGATATCTGTAGCAAATCCCACTCTCCTCAAAGGGATAATGAACTGTTTATCCTCTTAACTACTGGAAGATACATGAGCTTGTCTATTCAACATGCAAAGTTCTCCACCAAATCTGAAGGTGTTGCAGTTTTTATAGCTTCATTTTCTACTAACTATAACAGAATTTCAGTTACAAATTAAGTCCTCTGTACTGTATCTCAGGAAAGAATTCTCTTTTTAAAGAGAGGGGAAAAGAGATACAAGAGAAAAAGAGAGAGGAAAGGGGAAAGAGAAAAACAGGGAGTGAAAGAAGGGAGGGGGAAAAGAAGCAAAGAAGGAAGAAAGGGAGGGAAGGAGGGAGGGAGGAAGGAGGAAAATAGATGGAGAGAAGTGAAGAGAATGGTAGAGAGAAATACAATAAAGTGAAAAGAGAAAGAATATAAGGAGAGGAAGGAGAAAAAGTAAAAAGAAAGAAAGACAAAGAAAGAAAGAAAGACAGAAAGAGAAAGAAAGAAAGAAAGAAAGAAAGAAAGAAAGAAAGAAAGAAAGAAAGAAAGAAGGAGGGAGGGAGGGAGGGAGGGAGGAAGGAAGGAAGGAAGGAAGGAAGGAAGGAAGGAAGGAAGGAAGGAAGGAAGGAAGGAAGAAAAACATAGCTTTAAGTTCCTATGTTGCAGGATTCTTAATGTGTAAAACATCCGTTTTGCTTTATTTGTACTTTAATATATATTCTTTAAAGTCTTTAGCACGAAGCCTGAAAATATTGAAATTGATGACCGATATGTGCATCTAAAATGCCGGCAGTGCTCATTAACCACAACAGGTACCAAACAGCAACGAATATGATTGCAAGCTATCATCAATAGGTGGCGCTTTTCCCCTTTCTGATTTCCTTTAGTCCCTATTCATATTATGGAGAAAGTGTTTTCTTAAGTATTTTTGGAAAATTTATGCTACTTTTTAAAACCTTGCATTCTTTATGAAAAATTAGAAATTTTAATCGTTTCTAGACCATTTTTTTGCAGTGTTTTAGGACACCTGACAAACTTACACCAGAGCTGCACAACTCATGGAATTACTAACTTCAGTACAGAAGTTTGTATGTTCCAATATTATTGAGAAACTTGATCTTAATCCCATGGCTAATATAGTTTGGGTTTTTTTAAAACGAGGAAAGAGTCTTATTTTCCAAGAAAATTGCCTTACATGATTTGGCGACATTACTGCTGATCTGAGAAAGCAATTGGAGTTTTTAAACATTTCTATGGAAAACAGATATTGTTGAAACTATTTGCCTATATAATTACATATCTTTACATAAAAAATGCCCAATATAGAGCTTATATTTTGCTCCTCTTACCATAATGAAAAACCCCCCTACTTTCCAAATATTATATTTGAAATAAAAATGAGATTTGATTATGTGAACAGAATGCCTATTGGTTGATTATATATTAATTTTAAAATAGCATGAAAAATATATATATTAAAAATATGCTAACTGTAAGCCTGAAATCCTGGTTCAGCTGTGAAACCTATTTTAACGTCAGTGTTTAAAATATTTCATCTTGGGTTCTATAAGAAAGGAAAGGGATATGTTTTCCTTGAGAACAGAGAGTTATTTAAAACTCTGCCTTATATTCACAAAAAAAAGACAGAGTACATACTCAATGACGCACATACACACATGCACACAAGGGCACATTGTATATTCATGTACAGAATCCTATTATTCCCAAAGTAGAGTTATTTTAAAAGCAAAGAGATAATTGATTAGTAGTGCAAGACATTTTCTAGTGCTGGAAGGCAAAGTAAAGTTTCTTATCGAGTTCCTGTTATCAATATCTTAAAACAAAAACTACATTTCAAGAGAAAAATTATGATATCATGATAAGAAGTTTCAGCCGTAACTAAGAGTTTTGCATTGATTAATAACTGGAGTTGGAAGGTAAAAACAGCTTCCCTTTTAAGACAGACAGACTGCCTTTTCAAGCAGCTCATCCCACATCATGGAAAGCACAAAATTGAAGATGAAGTGGTTTGTAATGTAATTAAGTTAGAGTAGTGGATGTCAATAGCTTCATTCTATGTTGTTGCTTCTTAACCTGCACACATAGAACAGAACAGCATATTTTCAATTGGAGGGGACTTACAATGATCATCTAGTCCAACTGCCTGACCACTTCAGGGCTGACCAAACATTAAAGCGTAATATTAAGGGCATTGTCCAAATGCCTCTTAAACACTGACAGGCTTGGGGCATCAACCACCTTTCTAGGAAGCCTGATACAGTGTTCATCTACCCTCTTGATAAAAAAATGCTTCCTAAAGTCCAGTCTAAACATCCCCTGGCACATCTTTGAACCATTCCCATGTGTCTAGATACTAGGGAGAAGAGATCAGCACCTTCCTCTCTCTTCCTTCCTTCTCAAGAATCTCTAGAGAGCAATGAGATCACCCCTCAGTCTCCTTTTCTCCAAATTAGATAAGTCAAAAGTTCTCTGCTGTTCCTCATAGGATATTCCTTCCAGCCCTTTCACCAGCATTGTTTACCTTCACTGGGTATATTCAACTACCTTAACATCCTTCTTATGGAAATGACCATATTAAAAGAAGGAATTCATGTTAATGATTTACAAATTCCTGCAAGTTAAGAATTTTACAGAAGGATAAAATGACCTGAGAATGATTTTAAAGTACAGTTAAGGCTGGTGTATTTATAAACTATATAAATATAAAATGGAGCACAGAATCACGGAATTCTTCAGATTAGAAGGGACCTCTGGAGGTCATTCTGTCCAACCTCCCTGCCCAACAGGGCCACTTACAACCAGTTGCCCAGGACTATGTTCTGATGTCTTTTGAATATCTCCAAGGATAGAGACTCCACAACCTCCCTGGGAAACCTGTAAATACCTATAATGTAATACTTTTCCATCTGCTAGCCAAACAACCACAAATATTTCTTGCCCACTTTATAAACCAATAACAGTCTTCCTACATTTCAAATAAATATTCATTTAGACACACATCCAACCAAACAACACATTTGTCTTCTTCGATTTTGTAGCATCTCTATATGCTCTTTGGTACTCTGTGAGGATGGAATATGTGATATAAGCAATCTAGCTAATTAGTGTTTTCAGTGACCAATGTGTCACCTTTCAACATTGCAGGACTGTGACAGGTGAAAGTGTGTTTCAATAAAGGAGAGTGGTGACTTGAGTAGAGACACTGGAACAGAGGAAAAGAGAAAGATAGCATGGAGACAGGTTGAAGCAGGGGGACCTTGCCAGAGACTTCACTTGGACTCCCATTCCTCTTATACAATGTTTTGCTAAATTTGGAACTGGTTTAAACGTACTGCAACATTTCCATTGATCAAAGCTTCCAATAAGAGTTATTTCTTAACACCTACATATTTGGCCAAATACCTACATCATGCCACTAAGATGTGTGAAAAATGATTTAAAAGTCACACATGTACTTGATAAATATGTCTTTGCATCTTATCTATGTGAAGGGAATTGTTATTTAGAAGTGGGAGTTTTGTTTTATCTCTTTTAAAATATATAATTATTCCTTATGAATATGTGTGTTTACAGTATATTCCATAATATACTGTAATTTACCAGGCAAATTATCACTGCTTCACTATACTTAACATAATAGCAATGATCAACTATGTGTTTGTGGATATATTTTCCAAGAGTTTCTGAATTTTATCAATGCCATTCGCTTCAATATTGCAGCGGCTGGGCGGCTGAAACTTTATGAAGTATTTTAAAGTTACTATATCCATTTTTTTAGCTTGGGTTTTCCTCCTAGGGATAAATTTAAATCTTAACTTAGAATTAAAGTTTCTCAAACATTTTTTATTTAAAATACTTCTTTTTAATTAGTTCTGAAATTAATTTACAAAAAAAAAAAAAGAAGATACATACGTATATAATTAATTAAAAAGATTATACGTATATAATAGAATACCAAGTGATCCTAACTCAGGAATTTCAACTGGAAATGAAGGGAAGAAGTAAATACAGTTTATTCCAGAATCAAACAAGCTGATAACTGGACCCTGGGCATAGAAAAAAGCATTCCTATAGAATTCTATTTCAATTAAAAGATATCCTTTTTAAAAATTTGTTCACTTTACTTGACACCTGTCAAAAAGCTTAGATGACAGGCATCATTTCTCAAACTCTTCCACCTACGAGCATCTAATCAATCTGTCCAATTTACCATTCATAATTTGCATAGTATACTGACTGCTTCAATCCATACTTTATCTTGTATTTTCTCATCATCAACTTTCAGTAATCATCAAAAATTTAAATAAGAATTTTATCATTCCCTTGATGACATTAGTACATGAAATGAGGAAAACTGAGCTTCTAACTTTGCATGCCAGTCTTAGACTTTTTTTTGGGTTTTTTTTTGTTTGTTTTTTAAAAAAAGAAGAGAGAGGAAATCAACATTAACTGACTGTATTTCTAAAGTACAGGAAAGTTGAAGTTCTCTCAGGAACCACAGTACTAAGGAGAAGAGTGTTTTCTCCCAAATTTTCTTTTTTTTTTTTTCTTTTACGTGTGGGATTTCTGTTGATTTTTTATGTAGATGGTTAGCTATACAGGCTGGAAGATTTGGGAAAATTATGGATACACCTATAATTAATTTATTACACAATTAGTAATTAATTTAAGGTCTTAGTTAAACAAATTATGTATTATAACTTCTGAGATCTGAGAATGGATCCCCTTTTGCCATGTATTTTTTGTACTTCTAGCATCCATCTACTTTCATTGTTATATTCTCATCCTCACCATTAGCCTGTACGTGTACTGTATAAAGATTTCACAGTTCTGCTGTTGGCTGGGATGTGCCTGTGTATCTGCATGTTGTGGTTCACTGTAAAACAGTATATAGATGTTTTGGAATATGAGAAAAGAAGTCCAGAAATGTAAATGTATTAAAATGCTGGAATTTGATAATACAGATTCCTGGGCTAAGTAATTTCTTTCTAGTTTAATTTTGTATATTTGCCCCTCAAAGCAGATCCCTAAAAGAAGTTGAGTTTGACTTTAGATATCTATGTATTTAGTTCTCTGTCTATAATATGCTTGCTTTAAACAAAAACAAACCAAAATAAAATAAAAACAAAACAACAAAACAGCAAAACAAAACAAGCTGCTAAAATCTCCTACAACTTAATCCAAAATCTAATACCTCAACTTTATTTTAAAACCCCTCTTAGGTTGTTTGCAAGATTAATACCACCTATGGAGACATTTGACCAGCTGGTAACTAAAATTCACATTGCTCCCCCAAACTCCCAAACTACTGTAAATTTCCATGTAACTAAACCCTGTTCTGACAGGGTTCTACAGTGAAGCAAGCTCCATAAGAAATTGCTAGTGTAGCTGTATCATTAAAATACCTTTTGATTTTTCCAAGGTCAATGCAGTCCATTTTATTGAAAAAAGAGAGCTCTATAGTCTTTTCAAGCATAAATGCACATATAAAACCTCTCAGTAATCAGAAGAAAACTAAACATTTCAGAAAGCTTCAGTAGTCATATGGCGGGGGTATTGGTTACCAATTACATGTAGTTTGATGACCATGGGAAATTCTGTGATGAATATGTTACTGCCATCAGTGCAGAGTTATGTTCCCATCTCTGCTCTTTTCTGTTCATTAGAACCATAGCTCAACAACCCCTTTCAGATTTTTTAGATTAATTCAGTCCTCTTTTAGCTATTATTGGAAAATCTGCAGGTATGAGCCTCATGCCATTGCTAACCTACTTTAGCTTTCTGCATCCTAATTTCCTTTGTATTTTTACTGGAAAATCTAGATATACAAACAAGCATAGTAGTCCCAAAAGTTAAAAAGGAACCTTTGAAATGCTTTTGATAACATGTATATGCAATAAATTGTGCTACCCTCTTTGTAGTTTGCCTTTAAAGCAGAAAATCACTGTGTAATTTGTTACAGAGGCTAATAAGCTAATATAACAACTTAATTTAAAAATATAACCATACTGACTTAAGACACATGATTAGAAGTTTGATGTCACAAACTTCAGTCCCCAGTGTAACATTTAAGTTTCAATATTGCCATTATAGTTGCAGAATTAACTTCTCCTTGTGTTAAAATCTGAGATTGATTTGTTCATTAAAAACTCCTGTATTTACTTTGCATAAAAATGCAAGAAAATTTTTAATAAAATTCTTTATGCCACTTTTCATTCCAATCTATTACTTCCTCATGTATGATACCTAGATGAAGATAACCTGTAGAGACTGAACCTGAAACCTTTAATATGAGGAGTTTTTCTCTATTTGAAATAAAGGAACTCAGTGTGCCAATAACACTTGCAGATCATATTCTTGTGGTCCAGTTATTCAAGTAGGGAAACAATATAGATATCCAGTGTAAAGGAAAGATGAAGTGGCTGTCTGGATCCTGAGTTGTTAATTACTTTGGACATTGGTCTTTCAGCATTGATTAAACGAATGAGTACTACAGTGATAGGTACAGCCAAAGGAGAATGGTTTGTTTGGTCACAAGTTTAATTGCTGTTGATACCCTGAATCCTGTTATTGTTTTACAAATGGAATAATCAGAAAATTTCTATGTATCTTGGGTTATATTTATATTTATGTACTGTATTGGGTGTAGCTGTTGGCAGTGGAGGGGCTGCAGGGTCTCTGTAAACCAATTCCTGTCAGTTCCAGCAGGCTCCAATGGATCCATCACAGGGCACAGCTGAGTCCATCAGCAAAGACAGTGGCACCTCAGGGAAAATATATTTGAGAAAGGAAAAAAAATGCCGTGTAGCAGAGAGGAGAATGAAGGGAAAAATGTGAGAAGCAGCCATGTAAAAACTGAGGTCAAAAAAGAAGGAGAGGAGGAGATGCTCTACAAGTTGGAGCAGAAATTCCCCTGCAGCCCCTGAGAGATCTGACAATGGAGCTGGTTCACCCTGAAGGTCTGCAGCCCATGGAAGGGCCTAAGCTGGAGCACGAGAAAAACATGAGGAGGAGGAAACTGTGGAGGGAAACTGTTATGAACTGACCACAGCCCCCAACCCCCTGTGAGACTCCAGAGGAGGTCAAGGAATTATGAATGTTGGAGTGAAGTTGAGCCTGGGAAAACATGGTCAGAGACAAAGGTATTTTTAATTCTTATATTTGTTTTTTACCCTCCAACTCTATTTTTAATATATGAAAAGTATTTTAAATTAATTTCACCCAGGTTGAGTCTATTTTGTTTGTGATGGTAATCTCAATAAGTGATCTCCAGTCTCTATCTCAACCCATGAGCTTTTCCATCTTATTTTCTCTCCCTGCCCTGATGAGGAAGGGGGATTAAGAAAGCATCAGGTGGGGTATCCAGTGGCTGACCAAGGCCAACCCACCACAAGGTATATACTCACATTGTTTTAGGCACGCTTATTACACTGTTATTTTTTTCCTTTGTTTTGTTGTAAGACCAAACTGAATTACTATAAAACTAAATTTCTGAAAAAATATCCTGATGATACTAAAGTTTCTTACATTTTTCTAATGAGTTGTGTCTTCCAATCAGAAAAGAAAGGTCTGAGCATGTTTTTTCTTACATCAGCTTAAAATGTAATTAAATATATCTGTTAAATTAGAGTTAAAAAAAAAAAAAAAGATATATGGGTCAGATTCCCAAGTAAATCAGTGTAAGTCTCTATACTTGAATAGATCAGAACTCATTTGTTCTAGATGGGGTCTGATAGAAAGTATCTATTTCTAGTTCAAATTTCTAAACTTCACTTTGTTAGAAGTTAAAGCACAGAAAGGATAAAAATTTCAAAGTGACTATTACCCTATTAATAGGACAACAAAAAAACCCTCTTTATTAAGTCAGGTCAGGTACTATAGAATAATATGATTTAAATCAAAGATGCATTATAAATCAAAATATCCCATAGTATGAATTGTAGCTCTGCTAATAATTAAAAAATTAGCATACTGTGAAGTAAAGAATGACATAGTGGTTTTAAAAGTATTCATGTGTGTTCATGTAAAAATTAATGTTGATTTACTGGCTATGAAATATTTAAATTCTGCTTGAAAATCCACAACACTGTAATTGCCAGCTTAGTTTGCTGCATGACTTTCTTGGGATTACAATATAAAATATCCATCAACAGCAGGCAAAACTGTTTCACAACTCTTTGTTGTTACTGAAGCTTCATATTTTACATTGGTTTTTTTTTCAGGAATCTATCACATCAATTCTTTTTTCTTTCTTAAATGAACAAATGAAACAATGTTTCTTTTAAGATAAGAATAACAGTTAAAATACAGTAGTATCTTCATTGATTTCTTCCAGCTGATCTTCAATTAGTACTGCTCTCTAACTTACAGACGCAGAAAACAGCAGTAAAAGTAGGCATATTAGTTGCATGGCTCACAATGTTATGACTGTCAGGCACAAATACATCTTTTGTTTTCTTCCTGATAAGACAAAAGCAAAGCTAGAAGGTGTCTTGGCCCTATTCTAAGTAAAATAAATGAAAAAAAGCTTATTTCTGTTTATGAAGAGGAAGAGAAACACTGAAACCATGGAAGGAAATAGACAGGTACATGTTACTTCAACTGTTCATCACAAGAAGTTTATGAATACAGACCAGAAGTTGGGACTGCGAGACTAACTGTAGACTGACTTCAGAAAGATGATGTCTACCTCCTGGCCTTGCCCCTATGACTGTGTTTTATCTTATAATTTATTTTTTTTTTAAATCTTAAAAACAAACAAAAGATGCCTCAGAAAAGAAGCACTGAAAATAGAATTTCAAGGTATATTTCATCATTATATTCAGGTTGATCCCATTCACTGCAATGCCCTATAGAAATGCCTGTCTGGGTTGAATGTAGAGATATATAAGTGCAGCTGTGCTCCTGAATGCTGGGAGACAATGTCTTGCTTCCCTATGTGTCTTCCTGAGCAGAGAGGCTAAAAGAGAATTTCTTAAATTAACAAGAGAGTGGGTCCCTTTCCTTTTTTCCCTCCTTCCCTATGTCATTTGTGCACTACTCTAAAAGAGGAACTCGAACAAAATTTTCCTTGATGGACAGGGCTTGTATTCAGAATCTCAGGTAAATATTCTGATCACTGAACTTTTATATGAAAATGAAGGCTGATCTTTTTCTTATGACCTCTTAAACAAAAGTAGCTACCCATTCTATTTAACTGCACATGGAATTTCTCTTAAGAAGCCTTAGTAGCTGAAGTGTTTCTGATTAGATGGAAAAAGACTGTATTCTGAAATTTGGTGTGATTTCAGCATCATGTATGCACCTTTCAAAGGAAGTAGCATTTCTGTACACTTGGTTTTCAGATTTTTAGCTTTCAGCTCAGGGGTTGCAACTGCAGGATATAATTCCGGGCACCCAAATCCTTTCTTAGATCTAGCCATGTTTTGCACAGTTATGGCCAGCCTTGCCAACGTATATGGCTTGAAACTTTGCAAAGGCAGAGTTCAAATTAAAACCATACCCATCTTCAATTTCTCTTTTTTGGCAGGCCAGCTATATTGTTCTGGAATCAACTCCAAGTGATGGCTGACACCAAAAGCATAATCAATCAAAGTGCCAACTTAGGTAGCTAATGCAACAGTAGAGACCTAGAGAAGTTGAAGTGTAATTTCATGGAGAGTTATCAGAAATAAATACAATGGCCTGCAGTACAGACACACCTTGGAGTTAGCTGAGGTAGTCCTTCCAAATTCTCTTTACAGTCAATGAAAAGCTTGCACATTTAAAGTAACATATATCTTATTCATACATATCGAATGAATCAGAAAAGTGACTGTGAAAGAGTCTACTTCTCTCTGGTTTAGACAATTTCCATTATCTATACCTGACCATCTATACCCCCAAAACGGCCTTGTCAAATCAATTGATAATAAAAATACCCCACATTTTGACATAGACAACCTGTTTATTCCCAAGTCTGTTGTCTCCTTTTTGCAGGAAGGGAACCAATAGGATGTCTGTGTGGAAGTTCTGAACTGACCTAAATTAGTAAGAATCTCTGACCCTTCTCAGCATTAAGTCTTTGAATATCACAGAGGTTCTAAAGGACTTCCTGTGACCCTAATATCTTGACATAGTTTCTTCACCCCATGTTTCAGTGTAGATACCTCTGAGCACAAGATTTTCTTCATCTAATAACAGATTTCACAAGTAGCATGAATAATCAAGGATTATCTATGATACTAAAATAAAAAAGTAGTTTCTGAAAGGGTGAATTAATGATTGGGGTTTTTTTATACCTTCCACTGTTTCTCTAGAAGCATATCTATCCTAAGAGATGGAAGATAACTCAGGACTGGTTTTTGGGCTCATTAAAATATGAATCATTACATTAGATCAGGAAAATATAAAGCATATTTGCAAATTTTTAAAGCAATTATATACATGAAAAATATTATTATTTTATTATTATTGCAAAGGCAAATTTAATTAATTTTGCCACATCCCTTAAGTTAAAAAAAAAAGTTTAAATAAAATGTTAAGTAAATTTTCTCTAGCACAAACAGTTGTATGTGTTTTCCATAAAAGACAAAGAAATTCTGTTATCTGAAAATTAGACTAGTTTTAACCTAGTTATGCTTGAAATGACTTTGAAAATATAAATATATTAAAACATTTTGCTATTCTTTATATATTGTAAATAAATTGCTTAAAATCATTCCATCACATATCTTCTTAAATTAAATAATTTACAAGTCTTTCCAATGTTCTAAATAAAAACATGTAATTCCTATTCCATATTTACATAAATAGTCTGCATAATTGTTCTTTTAGCATGGTTACTGCATTGGTTGATTTGACTAATATTAAATATGTATGAATTTCCTACTATTCCCTAGGGCTCTCAGAAACAAGATGAATCTCAAGAGACTGATTTCAAGTTTAAATTTAAAGAAGAAAATCTTTACAGATCCAAGCATCTTTGAATCTTTTTTAAATTGTTGAAGACTAATTTTCACCTCAAGTAAACATTTAATAAATAATTATTACTGGAAGATTTACAAGCAGTGCTAAGATTAAGTAAATTATTTGTGTATCTTTTTCCAAGCTTTCAGGCCGTCTACATCCACCCAAACAATAAGCAGGACATGATTGATCTTAATCACATTGACTTTTTATGATACTATTCACACTGATGAATTAAAACTTTCCAGTCCAGCTGATCTGGTAACTAAGTTTCAATATTAGACCTGGGAAATAAAATTCTTATAACACTGTCCTCCAGAAATTGCTGATATCTTAGCTAGCTGCAAATAATGACTTATAATAGCTATCAGTAATAACATTTAAATAGAACAAGTAACATTTTGTTCATGCTGATAAGGAGTTAAACATTTGTTATGCATGAAAAAATCTTGTGAGCTACAGGTATTATCATTGATGGACTCGACATTGCCATTGTTACAAGTGGTGAGCTTATGCAGAAGTCAATGGGTTTGCAAAGTAAGTATAGCATCCTGTTAAAAGAAGAATGTATTTTTTTTAATTATATATCCCTCATTATATCACTTGCTCTTGCATTCTCAAGAATGCCTTAATGTAGTCTTAAATTCTGTACATGCTGAAGTCATGACTGCATATGTTTGTCTTTGTCCTCCTACAGTTTATAGAATTATATAATTAATAACAGCACGATGTTGAATTTCCTGGGAACACTGAAATAGCACTTGATAGCTTCTTTGAAGAAGAATCTCATATTCTTTGAGTACACTGTAAGCATTTGCTGTAGAATGGTAAGAAAATCTTAATGGCAAGTACACCAGATGGGGAGCTGGTCCAGTGTAGTGTAGCCTGTGCTATATCATTGCTAGTAGAGGAAGTCATAGCTGAGGTTGTTCTAAACTGTATCTTAAACCGGTTCTTAGGCAGCTAATAATGAAGCTCTCTAAAACCATCCAAGCTGTAAAGGGAAAAAAAAAAATTAAAAACGAAACAAACAAGTTTTCTAATTGTTATCAGGGCTCTTGGTCAAAATATTATAACAGGATGTTCCGAAACCATCCCTCATTATAATTCGTTATATACTTAGGCATGTCAGTTAACTTTCCTGCAAATATTTAATATTTACACAAGTGAAAGGCAATTCATTTTAGCTTCAGGTCTCTACTTAAAATAGATCATGTGGTTCTAGTAAGTAACACCTTTTCTGAGCCCTCCTAAAGTTTAGTATGTGACACACAGGTGTAGAGAAATGCCTTACTGCTGCTAATAACCATTATGCTTTCCCAAATCTGTGGAGTATAAGCAGATACTGGATATTTTCCAGTCTAAACAGAAGCCAAAGTTTATTCATACAATGGTTAGAAAAAATAAAAATAAAATTTGAGGTGACTTCAATGTGAGCCAAGTAATGTAATGAACCTATAAAATGCTTAGTGAGATGCAGTCAGGCTTGCAGATGTGTTTAGAAAAAGGAATGTTCTAGTTTCATATTTATTATGAGCTTTCTCTGATTTAAGACTACTATATATTGAAACTGAGTAAATGGGTCTTTATTTACATAAACGTCAGCATATCAAAAAAAAACTAAACTGAAAAAAAGTCTTTCGAAACAGTATTATCTTCAGTAAGCTTTCTGTAATTAGAGAATAAAGAAACCTCATTGAACCTAAGAAATAGTTCAGAAAGGCTATTAGAAAAAAATCAATACCCTTAAAAATAGTAATGCAAAGATAGGATTCTAAAATGCTGTTCGTTGGATTCTGACTGCATGAAACCATCAAAGTGCAGCACTCCAGTAACATTTTAATAACACATTCGGGTGGTAATATAATAGATAGGCAGCTTTTTGCATTATAGTCCAAATGTCTTGATGCATAATTCTAGTGTATGAAAAAAACATTCATATAAGTAACCTTGCATAAGTGGGTCTTCTCCAGTAGCTGAAATATAGAACGTTGATGAGACTCCCTTTTTATCAAAGCAAAGGAAGCACAATAGCATTATAAACCCAAAAGCAGTGACAGAGTATGATTTTATATTAATTTTCAAAAGTGCCATGGACTGAAGAAAGTACAAAGCAAGGGATATTTGGGTCTTCTGTGGGTTAAAAACGCAATTCTGTTCTCAAAATGTTAGTAGGAGTTTAATGACTTCAGCAGTGGGTAAGCCTAGACCAAATGGGTTTTGTCAATGAGATACTAAGTATTTTCTTCCGCATATTGAGTAAAATCAAATACAACCAATTTCAAAAAGGTCTCAGCACCTCCTGAGAAACTGCCTCTTTGACTGTTCCCATTGAAGTCAATAGCAGAACTCCCTTTTACTTGTTTAAAAGCAAGTCCTAAATAGATGATTCTTAAGTGAGCATTTTCCAAGCTAATTATACAAAAGAATGGCTCATTCTTTACTTCCTTGAATGGCCATGATACGAAATGATTAATTGAAGGGCAATATTCCTACTGTTAAACTGGTTTGCCTAGTAACAAATAATCATCATCAAGGGAAATTATTTTGGAACATACTTCATACTGTTTATGCCATACAAATACAAATGATAGCAAAATGCTGTAGATCTTTTGTGCTGCTCCTTTGGGAATATTGTAATGGCAGGAGAAACTGGCTAGTTCTTGCTTAGATAAAATCTGTTCAGTTTTCCTATGTTTAGTTCCCATATGTTCTGGTCCTCGGGAGATGTGAGGTTTTCCATTATTTAATGGGGTTTCTACCTCCTCCTTTGGGAGACTATAATATAGTCCAATAAATCACACCATTAAGGCAGTTCTCACTTTTAATTTCCTTTTTTTTGTATGTACATCATCCCATTTATGTAGTTATATCTATATGTATTGTCACAAACCCTTTTTTCAATTATTTTCCATTGTTTGTTAATAAAATACAGCAAAGCACCAGAGGTCTTACAGCCAAAAGACTAAGATACTACTGTCCCATTTATAAGCCAGGCTGCATGGAAAGACACAAAATTAAATTTGTTCCAAGCAAACTGTAGAGCAAGTACTGTAGAGCAAGTGAGGCAGAATACTTTCAGCAGTGTCGTCTTTCAGTGTGCAAAATGGTAATTCCAGAGGACCATCCTTACCATATGAAAAAAGAACATAAACTCCAACTTCAGTAGAAGGACCCTCTTATACTCCAGTTTCAGAAACAGAGACCAAAAAGAGGCCAAGGCAAGGATTTAAGTGTATGTCAGTCCTCAAAATAGTTATTATGTATTCCGCTTCAGCCTGGTGTTACCAGTTATCCTTCTCTAGTCAAAAATGCTTACTCAGCTGAAAGCTGCCATGCACCAATGACTACTGTGGCAAGCCATGAGGCATTAGCCATAGGCCATCAAATAACGCATACTACCTTGTAAGACCTCTCCCTTCCCGTGCTGAGCAAAGGTCTAAGGGCTCAGGTATTGCAATTATTTACTGTTATTGCAGCTCCAAAGAAAGTCACAGCATCCACGACTCGATGCTGTGACTATTTTTGCTGCTGCTCTATATGGACGTGTATGGTCTAATTTCAAGAGAGATTATTATTCAAGAGAGATCAAGAGATTATTATTTTCTTATTTGTTAGTTTTGCCCGCATTGTAGTGTAATGTAGGAGCATTGCATTATAGATAATACTTTTACATGAAGAAGAGACAGGAATTAGAAACTGGCCACATTTTCAAAACCTTTTGAATAGCCAAGAGCACAAGTCACAGCACAAGTCAGGCAGTTGGTGTCCTGAAGTACGTTTGAAAAAAAGCACTTGAAAATAAAGCCTTCTTCCACCAAAGAAACAATTAGTCAAACTCAAATACATGCACTAAGGGTACAGATGAACTTTCTTATTAATGAGCTTTTTTAATTAATTATTTTCTTCATATTAATGCTTCTAGATTTCTGGGGGCTGGTTGTCATGTACTGGTTGCGGTTCCTCTGTTTTGTTGAGATTCTTTTTAACACTTGTACATCATCAGGTTTCAGCTCCTGTACATTAACAATTTTTCTCCTGACTTCTCTGGAGTTGTGACAATTTATGTTAGTTGAGGATCTGACCCATCTTCCCCTTCTGAAGGGGAATTTTTCTATACAAACCTCTGTCCTTCACCGCAAGACCTTTGAAAATGTTTACTTTATTTCAAGGTGATTTCTGGATTATAAACACACAAAGAAAAGTATAATCATGTGAATGCTACACAGAGCTTTACTGAATATACAGTAGCTTCACTTGATTTCTTCTTCATATTTGTATCAAGCTGGATATCTATTCTAGGCAGACTATCATTTAAAACAAGAGACATACCAAATGAGTAAATGAGGTTATATTACTAATTAGCATACTGTCTCCTACTACCTCCAGTAAGCTACTAAAATGTGACTTCCATTTTATCACATAGATGAAACAGTTATCTTTCAGGGTTTGAAATTTCTGTGATCTTTATGCTTAATAAGCTCAGTAAAAGGCATTCAAATTACATCACTTTTGTCTTGGAAGTTAAATTGGGAAATATTGCATTCTCTGAGATGATAAACTCTGTAGAAGATAAATTATCATGAGAAATAGTTTTAATTGATTTACCATAATAAAAGTTATGTGACTTTGAAGTGCAAATGACACATTAAAATGAAGCTACAGTATGTTGATAATACAGTGGCTTCTTTGTTGGAATTACTGACACTGCAGATGCTTGTAGAAGAGTTGTCCTCTAGTGTTAAGTGAGAAACACTGATGGAAATTGAAGATACACTGTATTTAAATCAAAGCTTAACTCTCTTTTTTCTAAGAGCTCTACACTGATCTCAACAATGTAAATGCAATATATTTCTACAACAACACATGCTATATGAAAATAGCTTGAGTCTGAAATTTTAACGTTAGGTTTGGAATGCAGTTATCCTAAGTTTGTCATTGTGACTGCACTGAAGCCCCAAGAAAATCATTAGTCCCAACCTCAATTTCCCCATTTTCAAAACTGAGCCAAGAAAGCCACTTTTATGCTCAGTGGTGTTGGCCAATTGCTAACCAACGCTGTGTCTTATCTTCAAAGATATCTAATGTTCAAAATGAAGGAAAATGCATGTACGTCCTGATCAGCAATCCGTATAAATGTTCTCTTTGTATCTTTGTAAGGGTAAAGAAGATGACTAAGAAACTTATAAACCCAGCAGAATAAAACAACACAACTTTGTTTTCTCATTGTTTTCTCACACCACTTATCTCTATTATCTTTGACTATCTTATGCAATTATTCTTCTTCCTTCATCCAGATCTTTTACCTTCTTTTTCTTGTGATTTTACAGTCTTATTCCCCATTCCCAATATTCTACTCTTTCTTCAATTCTTTCTTGCTTGTGAACCTTTAATTTTATGTTTTCCTTTTCTTGAGACATGTCTTTCCTGCTTTCCTTTAATAGTGACATGCATTTTCCATCTCTAGAGGTCCCTTCTCTGAAAACTCCATGATTCCATGATTATTTCTCTGACCTATTCTCGGCTGCTGTAAGTCTTATCCAACTTATTCTTTACCTAGTTCTACATTCTCTTTCTTTTTCTTATACACATAACTCCCTTCCTTATGAGATTTCCTTTTCATTTGTCTCTTTTTTTTTCCTTATCAGTTCTGAATTCTAAGTTCAGAAATACAGTAAAAGAACTTCTGATATCTTATTATTCTCTAAATTTTGAACAAAAATAATTTAATAGCTGTCTAAACTATTTTTAATCCATTGGTGTAAGAATAAGTAAGCACTCCATCTACAAGTGTGTAGTGTGTTAACCTTGGCTGGGCACCAGGTGCCCACCATGCCACTCTATGACTCCCTTTCCTCAGCAGGACAGAGAGAGAAAATAAGATGAAAAAGCTCATGGGTCAAGATAGGGAGATCATTCATCAGTTACTGCCATGGGCAAAACAAGCTTGGCTTGGGAAGGATTAATTTAGTTTATTGCCAATCAATAACAGAATAGGATAATGATAAATAATAATAAAAATAAAACCACATGCTCTCCACTGTCCCTTCTTCCCAGTCTCAGCTTCACTCCCGAGTCTCCTGACTCCTTCCCCCAATCAATAAAAGAGCATAAGGAATGTGGGTGGAGGTTATTACTTAACACTGTGTCTCTGCCACTCCTTCCTCTTCACTTTGTTCCTCTGTTCCAACATGGGGTCCTGTCCACAGAAGACAGTCCTTCACAGGAGACAGTCCTTCACAGGAGACAGTCCTTCACAAATTGCTCCAGCATGGGTCCTTTTCACAAGATGAAGTCCTTCAGGAATAGACTGATCTGGTGTGGGTCCCCCATAGGCCACAGTTCATGTCAGAAAACCTGCTCTTGTATGGCTTCCTCTCCATGGATCAGAGATTCTGCCAGGGAGCAGAATCTGGAGCAGTGTGGAGTTCCCTCAGGGCATATCCATTTGCTCCGGGGTGGGTTTTTGGTTGGATACCTGTTCCACCTTGGACCTCCATGGGCTCCAAGGGTACAAGCTGCTTCATCATGATCTTCTCCACAGGCTGCAGGAGAATCTACACTCCAGTACCAAAAGCACCTCTTCCCCTCCTTTCTTAACTGACCTTGGTGTCTGATGGCTCATTTCTCTCACATTTTCTCACTTCTCTCCCACAGCTGTCATGAAGCATTTTTTACCCTTTCATAAATGTTATCATAGAGGCACCACCAGCATCACTGATGGGCTCTGTTTTGGGCAATGGCAAGTCCTTTTTGGAGCTGGCTGGAGCTGGCTGTATCCAACATGGGGGCAGCTCCTAATCTCTTCTTACAGAAGACAGCCCTGCACACCCATCCCCTCACTACCAAAACCTTGCCACATAAAACCAATACAGCATGCAGCGGTACAAAAATCCATTCCTTAGATTTTTTTATTTGATTATTTATTCTTTTGAAAAAAATAACAAAATGCAGTGTTTGCTATAACATTTCACATTCCTATTCTAATAATGCCTGTATAGTACCTAAACTTTTCATACTAGGTAATGGACAAATACAGTTCAAATAGTGAGGGTAACAATAAGCATCAGGATCTTACTTGTGCATTCATTTGCCAATTTGAAACACTCATATATTCCACAACCTTTCAGCTTGGAAAGCTTCTATCCATTTTTTTTAGTAGCTGTTTAAACAAAAATAGATGTTTATCTCTTTAAAATTTTGCCAGGAAGCTGTCACTTTCCCATTTACTCATGCTATGTTGTGACAGAATGTGTCAGCTTCTTGCACAAATGAAAAGAGATATAGACCTGTATTTACTTTAGCTGAAAAAAAGTAGTCATCAATTCTGAGAAAAGTGTTTTCCCATCTGAAAAGATGGATAAATAAGAGAGGTTTTGTAAAGTAACTATTTACCAATGCTTAAAAGGTAGTTGCAAGGCAAATATTCCAGTTCAATTCACCAGTACCCATCATGAAGAGAGCAGATAGACTCATAACATGTAGAATTAGATATCAGTAGCAAAAGCATATATCCAGGGAACTAACATTCTTATTGAAGCCTTTGATGTTTAAAGGTATCAACTGTATCAGAAACAGGTAAATGAACCTATGCAAGACTTGCTCTTTGCTCTCATGTTTGACATAGAGCAGAAATGCCAATTGGAAAGTCTTTATCCTAAATAGGACTCATATGCTGAAAAGTTTGGAATTAATCAGTACACTACTATAGAAGGTTCCTAGAGATATTTTTATGGTATGTATACATAAGAAGAAAATAAGTAATAGAGAGTAACAATACATAATATCTGTAACTTTGTCTTGAAAACTTTTTATTTTTTATCAGTCTCACAGAACCTGAATTTCTACCATGTAGAAGTTAAAATGGAAGTTGCAATTTAATAATCAATTTTTAAAAATATTTATTGAAAACTTAACCACTATGACAAATTGGAACATCAAATAGCAGAATCCTTCAAATCTATTAAATTCCAACTCAAAAATTCCGCACATCATGAATCCAGGAAAAGAAAAGGAAAAGTGCCTATGAAACATAAAGGTCAGCTCTTAAACAGATATCAAAATGAAATTACAGATCAGCTGAAGTCCTGGGAAAACTCACACAGATTTTAAAGGATCTGCCTAGAAGTTAATTTATGATGCAGAACGAAAATGTCTTCATAAGGCATGTGTTGTGTTGCAAAATGGAACCTGGTACAGAAATCATTATGCCAGTGGAAAGCTACTGAGAAACGTTTTTCTATCCCCGGCTGACACTGCGATAACACATCTACACTGCTGTCATTGTATATACCACAGAGGCTGCATTCTTTCTTATGTATATGTCTTATTGAATCAATCCATTGAGTCACAGAGTCATAGAATCATAGAGTGGTTAGAGTTGGAAGTGACCTTAAAGGTTATTGAGTTCCAACCCCCCTGCCATGAGCAGGGACACTTCTTAGTAGAGGTGAAATGACTCCAGGATACCTTACAGTTGTATTAGGGCTGCTCTCCCTTGTCCCCCTTACTGAAGTCTTTCAGAGGAGTTAAAAAATATCAGAGGGATGCAAAGTTCAACCAGCCTTCTTCCTGCTCCAGGTATGGGTGGATATGGGGCAAGTCTACACAGTGGAGCTTTAATGTGATGTTATGGAATATATTAAACCACTACTGCTTGTATTACACTATGCATTCTGTACAATGAAAAAAACAAAGATATTAATCTTATAACAAGATTGGTCTGTCATTTTTTCTTGAGCACTAGTATGTTTTCTAAGATAGCAGTCAACACCACCATTAACAAAGGCTTTATAAAAATACAAAGAACCCTACTCAGATTGGAAACTCAGTTTCTCAATCCCAATATAGAAATAAAATGCATAATAGCCAGATGCCCGTAAATAATTACTAATCATCATATGTCAACTCCATCCTCAATAAACTCCTACACCAATCATCAGGAAAACATATCTTTTAAGAATCTTGTTAAATGATATGTAGGGTACCCAGCTGCGGCCATTGCATATCCTGTGCACTTCTCTGTTCTTAGTAACAGCTGCAAGTAGACTTTGGTTCTTTCATTTCATATTGAAAAAATGCATTTCAATGACTTAGAACCATAGAATAGAACCATAAAAGATCTCAAGTTGGCAGAGACACACAAGGATCATTGAGTCTAACTCCTGTTCCTTGCCGGATAACCTATAACTAAACCATGTGACTAATAAACATTGTCCAGATGCTCCTTGAACTCTGATAGGCTTGTTGCCTGTTCCAGTGATCAACCAGCCTCTCAATGAAGAACCTTTTTGCAATGTTCAATCTGAACTTCCCATGATGCAGATTCATTTCATTTTCTTGCATCCCATTGATGGTCATCAGAGAGGACACTAGCATCTTTCTCTCTTCTGCCCTCTTGAGGAAGCTGTAGACAGCAATGATATCATTCCTCAGCCTTCTCTTCTCCCAGATGAACAAGCCAAGTGACCTCTGCCTCACATCATAAGTCTTGTCTTCGAGACCGTTCACCATCTTGGTTGTCCTCCTCTGGACACGCTCTCATAGTAGGATGACCTTCTTATATTGAGGTGCCCAAGATTTCACAGAGTTCTTAAGGTGAGGCTGCACCAGTGCAATGTAAAGTGGGACAATGACCTCCCTCAAGCAGCTAGCTATGCTGTGCTTGATGTACCCCAGGGAACAGTTGGCCCTTTTGGCTTTCAGGGCATACTGTTGACTCACATTCAACTTACCATCAATGCAGATACCAAGATCTCTTTCTATGGGGGCTGCTCTCCAGCTCCTGTCCCCCAGTTTCTATAACCTGGATTACCTACCCCATCCCAGATGAAGAATCCAGACACCTGCTCTTGTTAAATACCATACTGGGTGACTGCCCAGACATATGAGTTGGTTTATTTTACAATGTTTTGATGAAGGGGTTTTTCATAGTCACTGAATAGCAGGGTTCTGCTTTCAAAAAGGTAGTGGAAAACTCTCCTTGCAAGGATAAAGGCAGGCAAGTTATTAATTTGTAGATCTGTAGGGTTTGGTGACTAAAGCTCTATATGGTCAAACATGTTTCATGGCAACTCTGCTAGGGCAAATTCTGTAATAATCTCTGCATAGTTGCTTTCACCCTGAGGAGTACGCAATAAAGGAACCTCACTAGACATGCATGAAAAATTGCCAACTGATTTGATAGTGAACTGGATCTTCCTTATTTTAATACATCTTATGTATCATATGGTTAAAAATTGGAGATTGGGGAAATAAATCCTATATATGTATGAATATATATGTATGTATGTGTGTGTGGGTGCATGTGCTCTAATAATTCAAAGGCCTTACTCTACTTCATCAACACATGAGAAAGAATAAAAGCACAAATGGGAAAGAAAAAGCACTGTATCAAGTTTTGATTAATTCATTTTAATAGTGTAGGAATAATGTTCCTGAAGTAAATCACAGCAAACTGTGATTTGGATAGAGGTCATATGCATACCTAAAAAACAATGTAAAGTCAAGGTCATTATATATGAAATTTCTCAAACATAAACACTTGGGCTTTAGGGTATTTATTCACTGACCCTGAAATGTCAGCTTGACACTGATACTAATGTAGCACACTTGTCTCTGGAGTTTATCCCACTATGCAAAGGTGCCGCTTACTGTGAGAATCTTTCTGAGGTGCTCCAAGTGCATTCTAGAAGCCATCTGCATATGTTATTTTATTGCTAGGTAATATTATGCAGAAACATCTATAATTTCACATTGTACTAGAAATAGGATAGCCACAGTGCTGAACATTTGAGGTCCTAATGACACTAGTGGTACAGTACTTACATTTTAAACATTTTATTGAACAGCTTGAGGTTATTTGGTTTATAAAAACCCCAGACTATTTCCTCAGAAAGCCCTGGGGCTCTGACCTAGTAAAGTTCAGGTTGCTGAAGGCAGGGGAGGAGTCCTACTTGCACTTGCTAATGGATAAACAGTAGAAAACATGAGTGGCAACTGAATATCTGAATGCAGGTGGCTGTATATAATCAATACAGCTAATAATAAGTAATGACGTTTTTAAGTATGTGAACATGATGCTGCAAAATAACTTCCATTAAATGTACAAGGAAAAACAGGGTGCACTAATCATAAGCATAAGCACAGAAAAAAAGATCAGCCATCTAACAATCAATTCCTGCTACTGGGCTATGCTATTGAGGTGTACTCTACCACATTACTCATTTTATTGAGTATCTCATCTGTACCATCATCCTGCCCTGAGTCTGAAGAGAATATATGTCAGAAATTGTAAGAATGATTCCCTTAGAGATTCCCCCCTACCTTATTTGTTTCAGAAGGTTTTGTCAGATCTGAGGATATTGTAGAAGAGGTCTTATTGTCTGTTTTCTTTATGGTTCCTGCACGACTATATCAAGGCTTTTGGCTTTACAGATGTACCTGAAAAGCCCACAACTCCAGGTATATAGATTATTTCAAATGGCTCTTTAGTTTTATGTAGTTAAATCAACAAGGCCAATGGCTTCGGGCAAACAAGGAATTTTTCCATTGCCTTAATTTTGCTAGGCAATGCCATCTGAGATGTCCTGAGATATATTTCCTCATCCTCAACTGATGTTCCCAAGCAGCCCATCTAAAAGCCCCAAATGAAGAACTTAGTTTTGCTTCATCACCATGTTTAGGCACCTGAGCTTCTTAACCACCTTCTACACAAAAGCAATTTTCTTCAGTCTTCTGTCAGTAGTATTGTATAAGGCTAGCACAAGCTCCTGCAAAAACTAAACAGAAGTGATAAATTAGAATGCAAGATACAGGATGTGGTCTACTATTCCACACTGTTTATTACAGAATAACTCCTGTTCCTATGGGTATCTCTAGGGTTTACTTGCTTACTTTCTCTCAATACTTTTGTATTATTTCATCTGGTTCTCTCCCAAATATACACAAGGCCTGCACAGCAAGCATTCAGCACTTTGATTTCCCTTCAGAATTCATGTGATCCCAATGCTGCCTGGCATATGACTTGCATCTTTGGCAACAACTCTTGTTTGAGATGTATACTTCACAAAAATCTGAATGCTCTGTTATATTTCATCATACTTCTGCAGCAGCTCAGACACTCACTGGTTTCAAAAAAGTTTACCCAGGAGAAGACCAGCATGCTGAAATACTTTTACAAACTGTAGGAATAGTATCTTGTGATTCTGGAGTCTAGAATTTCTCAGATATCAAAAAGAGATCTATCAATCTGAGCCATATGTACACCATTGTGTATTTATTTTGTACATGTCATGGTTAGGTTACTAAAAGCCAAAGAATTCTAATTTTATTTTATTTTTTTTCCCAGTTCAACCCAAGCAGTGACATCTAGATGCCTTGGAAATTGTGTCAGCTGGGGTGAGAAACTGATAATGGAAACAGCTATTCCTCTAATACAATTCAGCTGCAAATTCAGAAGCTCCCACTGCTGCTTTATAAGACCTGTTGCCTTGGACAACATGGGCAACGTCAATGAAGGATTTCAGAATAGGGGAAGAAAAAATGAACTACATATACTTGACCACAGGCTTCCATGAAACCCCCACTGTTATAACAATCCTTCTTAGTTTGTTGGGGAAAAGAGCTTATATTAGTTTCTAGAAGCATAGAAACTTTTCTTTCCTGCTGCTCCAGACATTGCTGTCCTGTTTCTACCCCATCACAATTCCTGTTTTTGAATACATTTGCTGTTAACACTCTCACCTGTTCTCTTAATATACTCTTTCTCTTACAATAGTGCTATACAATTCATAAGGAGCTAGATATCTTAATACTTTTTCTTCTATTATTTTTCTCTATCCGCTGTACCGCATGTTCTCATGTACTCGAACACAAAGATTACTCTGGTACGGCCATAAGAAAAAGTTATCTCTGCAGGCCTTTTTAGAGAAACAAGTCACAAAATGGAAGCACCCTCACACTGCTAAGAGTTATACACTCTCTACTTAAAAGCAGCAGGTTAAAGCATTAGGTTCTTGTTAATAGGACAAGTCAGCTCCTAGCATGCATGCTATGAATTCTCCATTCCATGTTTCTTTGATCATGCAGAATCATAGAATCGTTCCCACTAAACCATGTCCCTCATCACTATATCTATGCATCTTTTAAATATCTCCAGGGGTGGCAACTCAATCACTTCCCTGGACAGCCTATTCCAGTGTTTGACAACCTTTTCAGTGAAAAAATTTTCCCTAGTATCCTATCTAAACATCCCCTGGTACAATTTGAGGCCATTTACTCTTGTTCTATTGTCTGCTATCTGGGAAAAGAGCAGGGAGTTCAGTCCTCTAATATAGCATGTGAAGATATATGTTAAAGGGTCTGAGTAACTTTGTGTATGTACAAAGTAATTATTAGAAATCCTACAATTTAAACTAGTTATGTGCATAAGAAAATATTCAATTATGTTTTGGGTTTTTTTATGTCATTATTTCCGTATAACATTTTTCTTGCCTTATAAACATTGGCAAGTCATTGTTTTTTTTTTCCATTTTCCTCCGAGTAAAGATGTCTTTTGCAAAAGCTGTGCATTACTATGTAGTAATGTAGATTACAATATAAGAATGAAAAAAGAGAATATGTGACTGTAAAAATTCAAGTATAAAACAGTCTTACATAAATCCTTTCATCTTTGTGGCACTAATCTTTTGTTTTCATTTTATAACTGTAAAAATAAAATTCAAAGCACAGTTCTCCCCTCTAATGTGAATAGAAAATGGTTAGAGGAGGAAGCTCCAAGACTGAAAAGCAACAACAAAATAGAGGCATATTCTTGAAAAGGAAAGCTTTTTCAATATGCTGTATTACAGTTTTCTTCCTAAGGCATATTTACTTATGGTTTTGATATTCATATATATTTCTGCCTTTGAAATCTGATGATCTAAGAATTGCAGTGAGCATGATTCCTGAAGTTTTGAATTGCAGTAAAAAATAAAGTATTTTTAAAGTAAGTTATGTCTGGTATCTACATACTGTTTACCACCTTCCTGAATTTAGGTGTCTTTAACAGTATCTTTCTTTTTGATGATTCATTGTTGTTAACATTTTTTATTATCTACTTTATTATGTAAAAATAGTATAAAATTTATGTCATAAAAAAGCTAAAATAATCCTTCTGTTTAAACAGACAGAGGAAATCCTTATCTACATGAAAGAGGAATGAAGAACATTTTATATTTCAAGGAACCTCTCTCATTTTGAACATACCTAGATGTGTCACAGCATCTCTCCAAGATAAAATATTGTCAGGCATTTTCATGGAGTTCAATGATATTAAAATATGTTTCCACAGCTGAATGACACACTTTCTAGATCAGCTGTTCAGACAAGAGTCTCAACTGGGGGCAATAGATGAGGTTCTAGGATGTCTCCATGGCTGGCAATATAAGGCATCTTGCTAAAGTTTTAATTGGAAGACTCTTTGAGTTTTGTTAAGTCCAGCATTGCGCATTAGAATCTCTGTCACCATTCAATTTTATTTTGGGTGTGCTTGGAAAAATGAGGCCTCCTAATGTATCTGAAGAAGCATGTTCGATGAATAGAGAAAGCTAAGCTTTGTGTTGATTTCCCTGGAAATTCAAGATACATTTTCTGTCTCACTGAAGTGAACTACCAAGATTTACAAGCAATACAGAAATCAGCATCCCAAGCTTTTTGCACTTCAGACTAGCTTGAACTGGATAAAGAGATTTGACATTTCATATCTCATTCAGAGAGTCTTCTAATGTCAGGAAAATGTATGATTTGTACCATATGGGCTTGCAAACTGGAAGTTACTGCGATGTCTTAATGGATATAGAAAAGTGCATTATCATGAGCATTTCCCGGTGTTGAAGTCATGTGGGAAAATATGGTATTTGATAATTTTTTCTGCATTTCTTAGCAAAAATTTATATTAACATATGTGAAATTCAGTACAATTAGTGAAATGCATTTGTACCATTTTTCCCAATGCAGGATTAAAAAACCCCATATTTTAAAGAACCCACACATATATGAAAAAGGTTAATTTACACCTAAGAACACCAGTAAAGGCCTTTTCAAAATAGTGCCAAAACTGTCTTAAGGTTGTATACTCCTCATATTTCATGATGCACATAGTATTGAAATATGAGCCCTGTGGCCATAAGAAATTAATTAAATGAATTCAGGAAGTCTTTATTGTGTTATATCCTATATTTTATTTTACTGTATTTTCCTAGAATATAAATAAGCAACAAAGATGTTAATAGCATTAATCTGAGAATGGGAAAGGATAGGGGAGACAGGCCATTACCACCTTCACTTATTCAGTGGTTAATCCAGATTAAGTAGAGTTTTTTAATCCTGTCAAGAGAAATGAACTAGTACATGCTTCAGCAGAAATTCCCAGTGGTAGTACAGTCAACAGGGAAGCATCAGTTAAACAGTTAATGGAAACATGATGAAGTGAATATGAATCCATAAATGTAATTGCCTGGAACAAACTTTAAAAAGAAGTCGTACTCTTTTGAATCCTTGTGGTTTATTGTACTGATTTTAAAATAGGTTTTCCTCAATTAATGTAGTATTTCTTGCCTGTCAAATTTATGGCTGGCAACAGAATTCCAGAAGTCTTCAATACATTATATATTTACTCTATAACTATAAGTAGCATGTTGTCAAATCTGCAGCTGGCCACCTTTTCAGTTTCACTGCAGTATTATCAGGAAGTTCTTGAATTAGAAAGTTTTGCAGTCTGTTAAGAAGGCTGGAATAAGAGAAAGAGGACAAAATTGATAGTTACATATAAACAAAATGCAGAAAGCCTGTTCTTCCTCACTGCCACTTGGAGCCTTAAGTATAATCATAAAACTATAAACATATAACTATACATTCCTATAGCCATAATCCTAAAGTTATATACCATATCTACATCAGAAATTCCTTTATATTATGTATGCTTAACATAGTTATCCATAGGAAGAAATACTCTAGAACTACACAAATTTCAAATAAGCAATATCAAGGAATTATATATACTTTATACAAAAGTAAATTAAATCATCAGTTCAATGATTAATATGATCACAATAATTGCTAAATCTATGAATTTAATAAAGGCCAGATCCAATAAAGAGCTTGGCAATACAGGGTTAGACAAAGCAATTTGTAAATTGGAGGCAATAGACTTCTGTGGGGTTGTTAAAACCCAAAATGCAGTTTATACTAAGAGTCAACAGGTGGAAAATGACATAAACAGATCATAGGCCTCCATCCTCACAGTTAAGTTTACCCATCAGATATCAAATTCTGATTCCTTAAACACATGTTTTCAAGAAGAATTCAAGGCTCCCAGAAAACTCATTAAAATGACATCCAGAAAACACTTTAAGTGAAATCTGGGTGGGTATTTTCTAGATCACAATTTCCAGCATAAAACTTTAAGGCTGTGCAAATTCCTTTTTCTTGGATCTGGCCCTACAGTTCCATCTACCGAAATATAATAAAGAGAAATGAATGGAGACAGTGGTCTCATAACAAAGGTAGTACACATAAAATACAGGTATTAACTTAAAGTCTTTTACTGAGGGCCACTTACAACAAAGCCTAGTAGATTCAGAACTATAAAAATTCGTAGCAGAGTAATGCTTCTTATCCATAAAGAGTACAGTAATAGTGTTACAAGCTATAGTGCTTTTGATCATTATTATAAAGCATCGCAGTATCTATTCATAAAGGCTAGTGCTTGATTCACCACTCTGTAACACCAGCTTTTATGCCTCTGTAACGACTCTAAGGGTTTTCCTTTTCAATTAATTTAGTACTTGTGGCAGGTGCCAGGTTGCAGAATCTAAGGCTCATTACTCAGTCACAGAAGTAATTTCTCAAAGTCTATAGGTTTCCCCACTGCTCAGCAGATGACCTTGCCCTGTTTGGTCTTTAAGTGTTGTTGGTGTAATTGAGGCTGCCTAAGGTGGAAGCATGCAGCACTGAGGAATCAAAGTGGAAAACCCATATCTCTGTCCCTGGAATGCTCTTTACATGGCCTATCAATATTCTTAATAGGAATAAGTACAACAACCAGAATAATAATTTCAACATATCTTAACAGCAGAAACCAGAACCCATTAATATACAGTTTTAAGTTATAAAAATGAACAGTGAAGCAGTTATCTAATAACCTTGCATTGTTAGAAAAATGGGTTATTTTTAACAGGCAAGCAATAGAAAGTTCTCCACAAATATATTCCATGGCCTTTGGATGCATGAAACGAGGACGTAGCCTGGAATTCAATTCTTCCATTTCCTAGGCAAGTTGTTCCATCACAGCCTGTCATAAAATTACTAGGTTTCATCAAAAGTATTAACCACCCAGCATCAGTTTAGGAGCAATTGATGGGTTGCTAAAGAAGCAGAGGGGACCAATGCCTTTCCTATTTGCTCTGTATACCAACAGAACAGCACACACAGAATACATGGACTGGATTCTCTTCTCCAGAATACTTGTGTCAACTGAGAAACACTATTTCTCTCCATTGACTTGGATTCTCTCTGTGTGTTTGCATGGCAGGGAGAGAAAAGGGGAAGGGGTGTATTTAAGTTAAAAGATCACAGTTTTACAGGGAAAGTAAATTAGTTATGCTTTTGAGCTAGGCGCACTCATCTTTGTACCTCAAATATTAGAAAAAAGTAGGAGCTCTAGTAACATTGAAAATACAGATGAGAATCTTTTTAGAGGCTTTAAAAGCTATTTACAAAGCTAAGAAATTAATCTATTGCATATTAACTAGGAGCTAACTGCAGTGTATCTGATTTATCTGGATTTGATGACCTTATGAAAAACCTCCATGTTTGGAAGAAAGGGGAAAAGTATTTCATGTAAGTGGTGTTTTTCTTCCTAACAGTTTTTCCTTCCTAGCACTTCAATTGTGTAAGTTTATATCTATGTGTGTGTGTATTTATATATACATGTGAGTAATTTTCAGTACTATGAAAAAGATATTTCATAAAAAATAATAATCTCAGTTGGGAAAAAGCAACTGATTTTGAAATTGCTGACTTGTATTTTTAACTCTGATGTTGGGTCACAAGAAGATCAAAATTCATCCTAGCCATCCATTTCTGAAGACCTAATATAGTTACTAGACTGAAAAAGAATTTACTTTTGCAGGCATAATAATAACAGAATTATAGAAATTTTTTAGGGTAACCTGTTCCAGTGTCTCAGCACCCCCATGTTAATTTTTTTTTCCTTATGTCTACTATAAACCTACCTTCTTTCAGTTTAAATCCATTGTCCCTTGTCTTGTCACTACAGTCTTTGGTAAAAAGTGTGTCTTCACCTTTCTCATAAGCTGCCTATAAATATTGAAAGGCCACAATAGGGTCTCCCTCAAGCCTTCTTGTCTTTCTTCTCTTTGGGGTTAAACATCCTCATCTGTGTCAGCCTTTTTTCATAGGAGAGGTGGTCCACCCCTCTGATCATTTTTGTGGCCCTCCTCTGGACCCACTCTAATAGATCCATATCCTTCTTGTGCTAGGGGCCCTGGAGCTGGGTATAGTAATCCAGGTGGGTGTCTCATGAGAGCAGAGTAGAGAGGAAGAAACACTTCCCTTGACCTGCTGGCCACATTTCTTTTTACACAGCCCAAGATACAACCAGCTTTCTGGGTTACAAGTGCACGTTGCCACTCAAGTCCAATTTTTCATCCACCAGTATCCCCAAGTGCTTGGACACAAGGCTGCTCTCAATCCATTCATCCTCCAATCTACACTGATACTGAGGATTACCCTGAGCTAGGGGAAGGACTTAGCCTTGTTGAACTTTGTGAGGTTCACATGGGCACAATTCTCAAGCTTGTCAAGGTCCTTCTGATGGCATCCCTTCCTTCTACAGAATCAACTGCACTGCTCAGTTTGGTGTCATCGGCAAACTTGCTGAGGGTGCACTCAAATCTCATTGCCTATGTCAATGATTAAGATATTAAATGGTATTTGTCACAGTTTGGACCCTTGAGGGACATCACTTGTTACTGGTTTCCACTGGACATTGATCAACTGACAACGCTTTGGACGCAACCATCCCAGCCACTTCCATATCCAGCTATCATTCCATCCATCAAACCTGTATCTCTCCAATTCAGTGGCAAGGATGTTGTGAGGGACTGTATCTAAGGCCCTAAACAAGTCTAGTATATGAAATCTGTAGCTCTTCCCTTATCCACCGATGCAGTCATTCTGTTGTAAAAGGCTAGTAGTTGAGTCAGTAATTCTTTTACACAGAGGGTACATACACTGCCTTGCCCCTCCCTCCTTGCCCGTCCCTCCTGAACAGGCTTCAGTTGTGCAATTTCAGCAACAGCGATTAGATCATAGCTTTCTAGCTGCACAATGGCTCCCAGCTTCTCCTGCTTGTTACCCATACTGCATACATTGGGATAGAGGCACTTTGGCTGGGCTCTTGACCTTGTCACCTTTTCATAGGAATACACCCTAAGTTTATTGAGGCACTTCACAAGTTTTCCCATGTTGGATCCTAATGCATCAACAGCCTCTGGCTGTTCTCTGTTGCTCAAAACCTCATCCCCTTCCCCTGTTAAATCTAGTTTAAAGCTCTCCATACATGTCTGGCCAGCTTGTTGGCAAAGACCCTCCTGCTCCACTTGGCCAGGTGAATCCCATCAGCTCCCAACTGACCATCTTCTCAAAGGTAGACTAAATATTTCCAAATATTTATATAATGAAGAATGGCTTGTATGCATCTAAATGTGACTTAGCTATCAGTAATGTAGTCTAACTGCATTATGTGCTAAACCAGCTTTTGATAACTAGTATCTTCAGTACATGCAATCAGAATATTTCCAGATTTTGAAAAAGAACTATTGCGTAAATAGCTCATTTAAACTGAAAAAGAACATTAAGAAAGCAAGAAGGCTTTTCTAGTGTATAAAAAAAAACTTTATGTGAGAAATCAAGATTTATTAATTTTAAGTTCTTCAAGGACACAATGATCATAAACCAATCTCTTCAGCACAGTAACTAAAGATAATAGTCTCCTTTTTAAATAACGTAATTATTTTTAAATGCATGTAGGTATTATTTATCGTAAAAAGCAATTAAAAAATAGAATATTCTAGAAAACAATGACTCAGTCTTTCTTTAGAAAAATTGCTAAACAGTAAAAAGAAAAAAAAAGTTGTCATTTTAAAATAAAGTTTTTGTTTGCTAATTTAAATAATGATTAAAATTGTTCATTTAAATCAGTGAATTTAAATCTAATTAATCTGTCCTACTTTAAAGTAATTATAAGATGAAAGACTTCTTGTAACCATGACATGAAACAGTATTATTTAAAAGGCTAGTTGTTCCACAACACTCTTTGCAAACTGTATACCAAAATGTCTTCTATACAGAAGTTATGTAGGTTTATATGAAAGAAAGCTTTTGTTATGTTTTGTCATTCCCTGAGGAGTTGTTTATTCATATATTATATTAGAAGCTGATTTTTTTTATAAAATACATTTGGCTTTTATCAGCATTATATCCTTATTGTTGTCTTTTAACCTACATATTAAGCCAAACATCAGGAGACCTATCATCTCAGCAGCACACTCAGCAAAAGTTGAAAACCTTAAGAAGAACTTAGGACTTTTAATGATGCAAAGTAATCAAGTAATCAATTGCTTATTTAATCAGATTTTTCCTAATTCAAGTAAAATTAATTAATGCAATGCTATATCTTCTTCCTACAGTGTAAGGGGGGCTGTGAACTTAGAGCCAAGAGAATTGACCAATCAGGGCTTGAAATAGTTAAAGGCTTCACCAATCTTATGTGAGTGTAATTTTTTTTGTTAAAAACTTCTTCTAACTTAAGGAAATTCAGAGATAAGAGGAAAGAAGTGATGGGTCCAGAACAAGAATCAGTATTTACTGGGGAGGCAGAAACACTAAGATGGGTAGGAGTGCACACAGTTGGTCCCTAACCCAACTCTAGGGACCATACCTTACACAGTAATGACTGATTACTGAAACTTTGAAGAAATGTGACTTGTTTCAGAAATTATATAGAGGGCCTGTAGGTTTCATATAGCTTAGATGGGTAACACAGTTTGCCTGGAATTATAGAGTATGTTAGGGATAGAAATTAAATTTAAGAATCGAAACTGAGCCAAAATCATAGAAGACCCTTACTGGATGCGGGGGGAAGCCTTGCAACCAAGGATAAGGAGAAGGCTGAGATACTTAATGCCTTCTTTGCCTCTGTCTTTAATAGTCAGACCAGCTCCCCCCAGGGTATTCAGCTTCTTGGGTTGAAGGATAAGAATGGAGAACAGAACAACTGCCCTGTAATCCAGGAGGAAGTAGTTAATGATTTGCTTATGCACCTGGACACTCATAAGTCTATGGGGCCGGATGGGATTCACCCAAAGGTTCTCAGGGAGCTGGCAGGAGAGCTCA
>BJBW01008811.1:0-36573 GCA_004320125.1 Scolopax mira
TTCATCCACCAATCAAGTCACTTTGTCATAGAAGGAGATCAGGTTTGTCAAGCAGGATCTTGAAAGACTTGTATTCTGACTGAACTGCCAAAATGCTTTGCAGTTCTTGTCTCATTCCAGTTACTCTTTGGACATTACCACAAGTATAAAAAATACAACTGTGTCCTCTATCCCACTATCAAAACTGTCAGTGAAAATCATACTAGAACAAAAAAAGGCACAAGGATAGACCCCTGCAAAATGCTCTATGGAATACTCTCCAGACATACTGACAGGGAATCAGTGCTAATTATTATGTTGGGTTCTGTTTTACAACCACTTGGTCACATATCTTTTCATGAAATCATCCAGACCTCATTTCTCTTCTTGATTATGAGACCAGTATGAAGAGCAGTGTTGAAAGCCTTACTGAAGTCAGGATTTATCAAATCTTCTACCTTCTACTATGCTATTATCCAGTCATCCTGTCAAAGAAAGAAATTAAATTTATGTGATGTTATTGATAAATCTATGCTGGCTGTTTCTTTTCTTCTTGTTATCTTGTTGGTGTTTTCAGCTGGACTGTTTAACAATTTGCTGGTGTGCCTTTCTGGCTGTCTTTAACTGGTCTGTGATTACAAGGTCCTCTTCTGCTTTTTAAAAACAGTTACTATATTTTTCCTTCTCAGTCCCCTGGAACCTTCCCCATACTTGACAAAATCTTGGACATAATCACTGATGGTCCAGAGATTACTTCATAAAGATCGTTGCAGCCTGGTAGCTGAATACCATTTGGCACTGTAAACTTGAATACATGTAATTTGTGTAAATACTGTGTCTTTAAACTGATGTAATTAAGATTTTGTTGACTTTCTTCTTAATATGTTGCTGATACTATCATATGAATATGGTATTTTCATGAAAGAAACTTTTTTTTTATGGGGTTTATTTTCCGCCATGTTGAAGTATATGTTTGAAAGAACATCTAGAATCTGTTTATATTTTAAAGAGGCCATATGGTACATACACTAATTTAAAAAAGCTTTGGCTCCCAGGAGTATGTCTATGCTCGAGTGATGGTAGTGGTCTAAAACTGGTCAAGGGAAATTGGATTGGAACAGTAACAGGAGGAAAGTAATGGAATTACTCAACTGTGAGGCAGAAAGACACCTCAGGAGATTGTGCAGTATAACCACTTTCACAGAAGGAAGATCACAGGGGAATAGACAAGTTCCAGCAGATATTTTATACCCAGCTCTTAAAAACTCTAGTTAATGTAGTTTCCACCAAAGCTCAGTATCTCACAGTTCTGATTATTAAATGCTTCTGCCAACAACCAATCTATGATTTTTCTGCAAATTACGGTAATTTTATCATGTATATAAATACCTGAAGGGAGGGTGCAAAGAAGATGGAGCCGGGCTCTTCTCAGCGGTGCCCCGTGACAGGACAAGAGGCAATGGACACAAACTGAAGCACAGGAGTGTCTCTCAGAACATAAGGAAACTATTTTTTTTTTCACTGTGAGGGTGTGAGCACTGTTACAGGTTGCCAAGTGAGACTGTAGAGTCGCCATCTTTTAAGATATTAAAAAAACTCTTTAGACACAGTCCTGAGCAACTGGATCAAGTTGGCTCTACTTGAGCAGCTGGCTTGGACTAGACAACCTCCATAAGTCCCTTCCTACCTCAACCATTCTGTGAATCTATGATCTCATCCTTCTTCTAGCAGTCAAGGAGAACATTTGAGTATTTTGACATTTATCCACGATTTAGGCTTTTGCAATTGAGTTTATTCTAAATAAACCTGTTTTCTTCATTTTTTTTTTTCTTGTATCTGTAGTTCACTTCTTAACTGTCCATAGATTTGGATTACAAAGATAGTTTGGTATTGACATATCTCTATTTTAGGAAGACTTTAAGCATTGTCTTACATGTAATGTTCATAAGCAATGAAAATGTAATCATCATTGCTAACTGAAAATTATAATCAGAATTGATCAATTTTACAGTATCAAATTGGGAGGTATTCCAACTGAAGCACAGTAGGAGTCTTTTCTAGGTCTAGATGTATTAAAAAGTTCCACTCAGGAGCTTCTCTAGTTCTGTCTGTCTTCACATCAGCAAAGCAAACAGTGATATCATGCATTCCTGGGGTTTGTGTTCAAGGAAGGTGAACATCAGAGAAGATGCACTTTTTGATAGGGAATTCACAAAAGAGTTAAACAAGTAAATGGGTTTTTAAAAGCAAAGAGGTTTTTTTTTACAGTAAATCTGATGATATGCCTATAATTAAGTCAAATAGGTTAAAGGCTTGTTATGCTAGAATATGGTAAATACATCCATTGAATTACACTAAGATTCATGTGATGATTACATATAAAATTCCATGTAATGAGATATATTTATCATCAAAAGGTCTTTGGCCTTTAAGAAAATGTTACAACAATTATCCTGTAAACGTGAAAAGTCAATAGAGGTATAAATGCATGTCTTTATGCCATTATTGTGACTGGATTAATTTCAACAAGATCAGCCCTGCTGACATTAAGCCATCAAGGGGGAAGCCTAGTGTTCCTGATACTGCCTCCCAGCATGCCCTCTTGTCTCTCCTTCTCTGCTTGGACAGCCAGAAAGAATTTTTTTCTCAACACCATCTTTTTAGAACCACAAACATCAAAATGGAGTTTCACAATTAATATTCCAAGATACAGAGTCATACAGCTTTTCCAAAGTTTTTTTTTCTTCCCTTAGGTCTCCCAAATCTCTCAATGACAAAAAAGCTGTATTTGACAACAGCCACTAGACTGCAGTGGTCACTATTATGATTTGCAGTAATATATTTCTATTAACCAGCAAGCTCAGCCTCATACTCACTAGGGCAAATAAACTGCAGAATAATAACAGAATATTAATTTTCTGCCATCTCTGTGAAAGTGAGATGTAAAAATGAAGATGGGGTAGGATTCATGGCTATACATGGACAAGTAGTAAAGACATTTATCAGATAGATACATACACAGGTAGCCCCTCCTTCACCCCGAAACAGCAAAAACAGTCAGAGAGAAAAATATGAAACATTCTCTCTGCTGTTTCCACCTTAAGGGTCTTGTTAGTTATTTTCTTCCTGTAATATACCACTTGAGAGAGAAATATTAGTCTATAGGTTGATCCTGTGTGTTCACTCTCACCATATTTTGCATATGGCATCAAGTGAAATCTTTTTGTTCCAAGTTCTGTTGCTTAGTATTTAGACTGATCAATCCCAGGAAGACAGTCTTTCAGTCACCAGTACTTAGGAACATGTGCAATTGGTTGTTCTGCTGGATTTGAACATAGACACTGCTCTTAAGAAGTCTGAAAGCAGATCTGGAGTAGACGGTCTGCCTTGGATCCTGGGAGGGCTGGCATATTAGTTTCAAGGACAGAATCAGCCAGGTATAATTCTTATTTATGAAACAATTTATGTTTTAACATTTGTAACAGCAGCTTTATACCACTTGAACTTCTTATATCAACAGCAATATTCAATCACAACAGCATTGTTCTTCAGTGGACTGATTAAGAAAATACATTTTATACTTCTATTTCAGTTCGCAAAATGTTGAGAATTTGACAGAGATCTTGATGGCCATTTACTCATAATTTATTTCTCTCTCTTTGTTTAGTAATGTTCTACATTGCAGAAACTTGTTTTCCACTATTGTCTTGCAAAAGCCAGTGAAAGCCAGGAAGAGGAAAATATGTAGACATATCAAGACTGCTTATCATTTCACATTCTTCTTTTTTCTCCACAAACTGATTTTTATATTTAATAGGATAACAAGCATTTAAGAATACTGTTCTTGTCTACAAATTGCAAATTAAGTTTAGCTATGAGGTCTGGTTTGGAAGTATAAAAGTTTACATTTACATGATATTTAAAGGCAGCTGTCTTTTGTGGAATTTTAAAATAGGCTAATTTTTATCAAAGGTTTTCCTTTCAAGTCCTTTGATTACTAAGCTATATAAGTTAACCAAAAGATAACTAACCATTAACCCATGTTGCAGTTTTTATCTCCTTTGGCAATCCCATGAGACTTCAACTAAGTACATTAAATGAAGCATAAATCTTTAAGTTGTTTTTATTAAGTCACATATTTAGAATACATATCCCAGTTTATTTGATCAATTGTAAAATATTAGCTGCTGCACTGAAGATTTGTGACATGGTTTGCAGCAAGTGAACAAACATTTCTGAAGAGCACTGAAATTTTTTGCTGGAATGCATGGATAAGTTACAACAATTAGGGTTTGGAACATTCATTTGTGGATTTTTTTTCCTTTATGTAACTTGCAAATGTATGCTTAAAGGCCAGTAATACCACCAGGCAAGCTTTGAAGATAATTCTAATATCGGCTTAATATTCTCAGTTTGCATTTCTGTTAATTTTTCCAGTTTTCAAATCTCGTGTTCTTTATTTTTTCTTTAAATGTTTTTTGTTTATTGGCTATCCCCCAAACCCAAGAAGAGCACTAGCTCTAAAGGGGCAGGTGTTAGGAATAGCAGTTTCAGTGTGTGTCTTGGCTTACCATAGCTTCCTAAACAACTCCATTTTCAATTCAGTAATGATGTTAAAATATGATAAAGGATTTATCATAACTAAGTTATGATAAGTATTAATACATTAATTATGTGTGTTGGTGGGTGGTCTGAATGTAAGATTTGTACTGAATAATTTATTGAAAGTTTTTGCCCTTGAAATAATATGTTGTATTTTCATATTAGTTTTGTCTAAGATTTTCACATTGTTTATGAGCATTAGCAAAACATCACGCTTTATGAGCATCTCAGTACACAGTAGAAAAGGGAGGTTTTTTTTCCATTTACTGAAAAAAAATCCTCAGGTAAGGTAACAAGAAACTATACCATTTATTCTGATAGCTGAGCTTATTGCCAAAATGTAAGGACTTCAGACAGAGCCTTGCACTGATATGATTCTTCATATCCTTGTGTCTTTTCTGTTTTTTCTGGCTATTGCATTTAAAATCGGGCAGTTTAGCTCCTTGGCTGAATTGCCCACAGTGAAAAGAGCCTGGTTTAAGCACTGCCTTACAAACAAGGATCTTAAAGTTTAATCAGGCCTCTGTCCTACTAATTTTACTCACAGGGGTACTCTTTTCTGATGTGAGCATCCCTGTCTGAAATGAGTAAGGCAGTTCATGTAATAGAAAATTTCCTAAATTCCTTTACATTACCGCATTAAGTAAGTTTGAAATCATACCATTAAGGCTGTGTTTAAAGAACCTTGAATTTCAAACTCTCACTGCCAAAGGAAGAATCATTATGATATTTACAGCAAAAGCGTTCTTAAACTACAATCCATGTTACTCTTTTGGTGTTTCTGAACAGATATGTGGGGTGAGTGGATTTGTCAATAGAAAACAGTATAGAAATTCAGACTAGCTGCAGAAGTACATGATAATTTGGCATGAATGACATATATACTAAGCAGTGTTCACTTTCAAAACATGTAGAAAATGTCATATGGATATTTTTCATCTTTCCTTTACCAAGATAATCTTGCAGTAATACTATTTAGTTTTACAAGTTTTCAACGAGGGTACATGAATGTCCAGCTTTGGTTTTAAAATTTTAACTCTGTATTTGACATGACTGTTCCGTCAGCAGCTCAAACACAAGCATTCTGATACTTTTAAAAATATAATAAATCTGATAACAGCCTTTCAAATGCTTTATAAACATTGCTAAAACTTGATTCTTAGCAACAGCAGATGTGGTAGCTCCAAAATAAAAGCAGAACATCTGTATGTGTCCCAAATCTGTTTGATATAGATGACATAGCTTCATCTTCATTTATGATACCTGCATGATCTTTACAGCACTGGGAGGTCTGCGATTCCTTGTTTAGTGTGCATCTTTTGGTAAAGGATTTAACTGCTACTAACTCAGGAACACAGGGTTTTAGCTATCAAATATTTTTAATCCTGGTCTGGAATTCCTTGTTGTCTCAAAGACAAACAGCTAGGTAATGCTCAGCAAATGCAAGAGTGTACTTTAAGCATTCTAGGGATGATTATGAAGGCTAGTTTCACTATCAGTATCACGCCATTTGGAAATCAGTAACACATTGTTAAAAACTTGTGTACAAGTCTTTTGTCAGCAGTGAAATACCCCTTTTGTGTTAATATACATTACAGTTTTGCTTATTTTAACCATGCTATATATTAAGTAGATATGATAGGTTGGCATTCATTGACAAATTAAGTGAGTTGATTAGCAATCTGAAATCTGCATGGACCTTCATTATGTTTGTCATGAATTGTAGGCCTAAAAAGTGCTTTTCAGATAAAAGACACAAGACATGAAAGTGAAGCAGAGGCTGATAACCCTTTCTGAAGGAAGAGCTATTAGTAAGTCTCATTGCTTAGCCATCTAGTAAACACTTCAATGACTTCTGATTACTGTTAACCAACAGAATGATGTTTTGCTCAGCAAAAAAAGAATTACTTGTGTTTCCCAAGCTGTGCATTTCAGTTGAATAGAAAGAGAGTAGCTTGGCAAGCCAACTGTGCAAATGTTGGCAAAGTGTAATAAAGTAAGAAATATAGGCAGATTTCACTCTGTTGAACTACCTGTTTTATTCAATGAAATTAAAGGGCTGTGAATAGAAATTACGACCTTCGAAATGTTTATTTGGTCAGATCCAAAGTGGTCATCACATTTTTAGAATCAGAAATTCATTGAGTCTTCTTAAATCAGACATAAGGTGAAAATCATAGGTCTCACTTGTATGCACTGATTTAGCAATTTCTGAGATAAACATGTGGTTTTTTCATTGTTTATAATATATCTAAATATATAACTAGGTGATGAATTGAGGTACCATATAGATGAGAAGCAAGGGAATGATTCTTTGCCAGCATCCATTCCTGGGCTCCTACGGGAGCCCTGACAGTATAATTTAGGATAGCCTTAAAATTGCTTAAATTGCATCCAATTGTCTGGAGCTCCAAGTTGCTTCCATAAAAGCAAAGCATTACCAAATGCAGAAAAAATTCTATCTTTTTCTCATGCACAATTTTATGGGAGAAGCTGTGAAAGAGACAACTTTAGACCAAGACCTTACATCAGTGTGCGAGTTGATGGGAAAATATAGTCAGAGTTTCTGAGAGAATGATAACAGAGATCAGAATCAATGTCCATGAACATATATAAATGCATTTTAGGCCATTAATGACAAAACTTTTAAGAAAAGGTAATATATAGCTGGAAAAACAGGGATGCTTTCAGGTGCACAGCCTCTTTGAGTCATTCACAAATTTTGTTTTGTTTAAATTTTTAGAATATCATGGTTACATGTAGAAATCCTTCATAAACCTGAGAAACACAGTCAGTTCAGAAGCATGCTGAACTGTGAACTTAGTTCTGTACTGTTTCCAGACAGTTGAATAGTTCATCAGAAGGACAAATACATTTATTTATTTACTAGGTAATCAGAACCAGAGTTCACCTTTAAGTACTTTTATGCTGTCAAAGAATGGGTTTATAATGGACAGCTCTATTTCATCCTTTGTTATAACTTGTTCATATTAAGGAGGGTAAAAAACTTCTGGTTTGTTTAATATATATTATGTCTTGTGTGGCCTAAGAGGTAACTCACAGGCCCAAGAACCTGGGAAGAAGCAGCCTATTCTTAGATAGAGGAAGGTCAGCAGCAGAGTTCCTTCACAGTGAAGGCATAATCACAAAGAAATTCACAAATAAAACCTTCAATGACTTTACTGTGTGTTGAGGTTAAACTGTTTTGCATAAGTGTGGAAATGAATTATCTATTCATTTTAGATCCATTGTGTCCTTATTCAGCATAGCTCTTTAAAAAAGGCCAAAGAAAACCTGCATAACACCAGTGGAGCTTTCAAATGCTTCAAAGAGCACGGTATCAATTGAAATATCATCAGGCGTGCTAACATGTAGCTGTCAGGTGAGCCTGATGGGCTGTTATTACCACTGTCATGACTATTATTGCTATTATAATTATTTGATCTAATTCCAGGATAAGCCAGGACCTCACTTCTGTAAGTGGCATATAAACAGAGAAGGTCTCTGCTGCAAAGCTTACAAAGTACCAATTTAGTAAAGTCTTCCCTGGTTCTGCATCAGTTAACATATGAACCCTAGCAATAGCCAGGTATACAGAATAGACAGAAAAGACAGAAAAGACAGAAGAGAGATGCTGACTTTCTGTATTAATCAGTGATGTCTGGTATATACATTTACTGCACTTAGGATATGCTACATTTGATGCATTTAATTTTGTGTGTGTGACTAAACAATGCCATAAGCAATTCTTACCTATTCAAATCAACTGTCTCTTGTCTAATACAGAAATATGTATGTTCCTTTCAGCCTTTGGTATCCAACCAGGGGCCAAGCAAAATTTGAACAATTTTGATTCCCCTTTATATTCCCAATGTCCTTCAAATTCTGGGGCATGTGGCCATAGGCGTAATGAAACTCAAACACAGGATCTAAATGCTGATAGTTTTGAATAATAGATTTGAATCATTAAGCGCTTCAGGAGGGAGTAAAGCTTTCATATAAAAGGATGGATTTTTATGGAAAGTGAATTACTGATGAAAATTAATTTAGTTCAGGAGAAGAGCCAGACAAAATTCATGTTCTGTTTCCCACAAAATCTTGAGTTTTGAGGGAAAGGGATCATTTAGCTGTCTTAAACACTGAAGTCAGACTAGAACCCCCCCCATTTGATTTTTTTCCTTCTAGTATAAGATTTCACAAATCAAAACTGTTTCATACGGAAAAATCCAAAATGCTTAAATTTCTGTGGTATGTGTTTTTTTTATTGTAAAAATTGTAAAAATTATTTTTTTATTGTTTTTCTGCTTTCACTTATAGGCAGATTTTTTTCTTAGCAAAACCTTTAAGATTATTGATAGCTTGTATTTGAAATTTATGTTTTGATAAGATAATAATGATAATATTAAAACACACAACATTTAAAAACCAAAATAGGATGCGGCCTCTTTTCACAATATTTTTAGAAGTTTCAGTGTGAGAATAATGAAATGATCTTAAACAATCTGCGGAGCACTTTTGGAAAAGAATAGCTTTTACACATTTCTGTAATCATTTTCTTAAGATATGGATGCTGATTGTGCATGATGATTCATAGTCTCTCTTCTATATCTTAGTTTTCCTTTCCTTTTTCTCCCCTTCACGTATTCTCAGCTCAGCTTAACTAGTACCATTTTGTGTCTCTCTCCGCTTTCTGATATGATGAATGCAGCCATTCTTCTCTCCCCATCATTACAGCTGGTCTTTGATCCAGTACAGCTAATTTATATTTACAATCTATCATCTACTGTCAAACTTTATTGGAAAAAAGGTGCACCTGGACTCAATGAATATCTTTTGATGGAGCTTGAGACTATTTTAGGACTTACTTAAGTTTAGGAGACATTCATCCTCTTAATGGAACACAACAGAGCCGTCTTCAAATCTGTGCCAGCAAGCACTTGGTTTGTTTCAGCATGTCATGGATATTTCTGAGTTCATCCAATGTTAGACTTGGCTACACTCATTTGTCAGTGATTTGATCAGAACTGTTATCTTCCTTGGTAAATTCTGCTGTGTTTTGTACACAAACAAATTGTATTTATATTTGTAGCACAATCCTAATCATGGAGGTTATACTAGATGACCTTTAAAGGTCTCTTCCAACCCAAACTATTCTATAATTCTATAAGTTGTTGTAAAACTATAAGGATGGATGTACCAAACAGACTGTAGAAAAGCAGAATATATTAGATAATTATAACCCCTGCTCTTCCATAGCTGAAATGTTACAAGTACCTGAGCTTCTTGGCTTTATCTTATTTAAATATTTCTTCATTGCACATTAAGCAGTATAAACGCCAATTAAATACTCTGAGATTATAAATGTAAGTTCAAATAAAACTACATGCCTTAGACCTGTATACAGCCATCAAAAACCCCTATAATTAATTTATTTAGACAGCTAATTCACAAATTAGTCTTTTTTTACCACAAAAGTGCTATTATGCTAATAATTTAAAGTCTTGCAAATAAGCAAATTAAAGTTTCTTTTATATCAAATATTTAGGTGCAGCTGTGAAGTGTGGGTTACGCTGTCAATTCCCCTTAATGTGATTTGAAATATATGTTGCACTAAGGGGTACTGGTGGCAAATATCTACACACTACTGATATAATTTATTCTTAGTGGGGTCAGCTCCAGGTTAAGACACTTAAGCTTAGGACATTAGAGACAAGTGCCCATGTTGGCACTAAGTGTCTAAACTTTCATTATACTTAGTAAGGATCTAATTAATAGAGAGTGATTTAGCTCATCTGAAGCAGAGACCTACTGTGTGTTCAGTAAATAAAGACCTGAGCATGGCTGACCCCACTGAGCTTGATTCAGTTGCCCTTGGACAAATAACTAGCATTGTTTGAGATGCCTCAAGGTATCTCAGACATGTGCAAACGCTTAAGAATTGGCGCAGGTTCTAAAGAAGATCAAAGACCTTCTGGAATGGCAGCAGGAAGATGAGTGGGACATCTGAGGGCAGCTCAAGGGGCACAAGGCTACCCAGAGCAGTACGTTGATCTACACTGACTCAGACACCTAGCACAGGGGTTTATGTGTAGATACTTAGATTACACTGTTTTAACCTCACATTGAATCTGAACACAACCTTTTTTTTTTTTTTTTTTTTTTAAATAAACTGTTATGGGTTGTTACATTTTATAGGAAAAAATGGAGCAATCAGGCATTCCAGCTCCTGGAACTCATCACACTGTCCCCAGGAAAAGGATACAGAACATGTCTCTCACTAATGGGACTTAACTAGGGAAACCTGACTTGTCTGAGAGGTCTGCATTATTCTGGAGAAGCCTCTTGATTCAGAAATAAACCCTTGTCTCAAAGGGGAAGGATAGAAGTCTAGAAAGTCACAGTTCACACTGAGTCTTGTAAAGCTTCCACTGTCCTAGGTGCAACAGAGAACCAACCTTCATCGCAAGCAGGTTGCATAGACAGCTCTAAGTTGCAGTCAGCTGGCGGGGAATCTGCTCTATGCAGTCAAGGCAATACTGCCCCAGAGTCATGGAATCTGGCAGACTAGTGTGTCCTAATAGACTGCTCCAGTCTACTGAAATTCTTTTTGTATATTGATAAGAACTTGTTAAATTCAGAATACTTCTCCAAAGCATTTAGATAAGAAAAAAATACTAAGAATTTATTAGGTTAGGAGGCTGTAGCAGTTCCCTCCTAGTGTCTTCTGGTGAAATGTGCTTGCTCCATGTCACATGAGGGAGGAGTGTCAGTACAATCATACAGCAGAGCTGAGTTTGACTTCATGCTGAAGGTGAGAAAAACATCTAAACTGATCATTTGGAAGACTCTCTGAGTAGAAAAAAAAACAGAATTCAGGTGAAAAAATTCCTGCCAAAGTAATATTTGTACTTCAAATTTGGTGCAGAAGGTTGAAATGGAGAGCAAAGAGCTTTTTGGAGGGCAATGACAGATTTTAAAGATCCAGGACTTACACAGCACCTCAGGCAGTAACAGGACAATGCTTTGACTTAAAACAGGGTCAGTGGTGGATTTACTCTTGGTGTAGGAGAAGGTGTGAAGGGCCCTGTACTCCTCCCTCCCCATTCAGAACCCATTAGCATGACCTGCTCTATCTGGGGAAATGATCCCGTGGTGTCTCTGCAGTCTGGTGTCTCTGCAGTCTGCTCCCCACCCTGTCCCCTTCACAGCTGCATTCAGTCGCTGGCTCACCATAGGACTGACGAGAGGTTGTTCACTGATAATGACCCACACTTCATAACTCTTTTTTTTTCAGTCCTCCCTGAGAGATCACCAATACCAGCAAACCTGTGCTAGGCAGTGACAGAAATGCAAGAAGAAACATTATTAACAAAAGCATTGCAGACTCCAAACACCTGGGCAGGGTCAAGGCATCCATACTTTGTCATGTTAGAATATAATAGTAACACAGAACATTACAGTTAAGTGTTGGTATAATCTTTTTCTATATTTGATTTAGAATAAAACCAACAGTCGTTACAATAATCAGGGTCTATTGGCCTTGGTCAAGTGAGAGGGTTGCAATCATTTATTGACTTAATCCTTTTCATGTGATTCAAGCTAGAAAATAAACACCCATTTCTAACGATTGTATCTGTCTCTTCAACTTTTATTGTAGCCAGAGCATTGTTGTTAATTAAATGCTGTGTGGGACTTTAATCCCTATCATTTGCCAGGATGCACACAGGAAGACAGCACCTTAAACAATGCACGACATCAGAAAAATCTATTTAATGATTTGCTTTATTATTCAGGGAGTGTAAAACTTCTTCTTATGGTATTGTGATGTTCTGTATTCACGTTCCCCTGATAGCACAGACATAAAACAGTTTAAGCATTAGCAACTTCAAGTTTGCAAAACCCGAAGACTAGCTTAAAAATAACAAGATTTTTAAAAGAATATAGCTTAATATTTTCCCCCCATTTGTGATATTTTTTTTTTTTCTGAGCTTTTTGGTTTCAGCTGTGTGTATTTGAAGCTTTGCTTAGCCTCCACATGGTCCGGGAACTCCTGCTTAATGAATGTATTTCTATTATTTCTTGATGCAAAGAACTGAGGCTTTTAGAAAAGATACAAAGCAAAACAAAACAGAAAAGCAATAACGGAGTGTGACAGAATCCTGACTTAGGCCTTTGAGGGGCATCTGCCTACATTGTATACACTGTAAGTGACAACCCTCACCAAAACTAAAGGCTTTTAATTTAAAATTCCAGGTTTTGTTGTAATCTAACCTAGGAAAATGAACCAATTCGTGTGCAGAGAAAAAGCAAAGTAATTAGGTCAGAGTGCACAGAAGTAACAAGGAGGGAAGAAAGTGCTTTCCTGTAACCATCTGAGACCTTCCGGGTCTATCTTTTCTTTCCCACTTGGTTCAGGCCACTCAGGAACTATCACCTGGATTGCAGCAGTTTTACACAGTCCTCTTTAGTCCCCAGGCTCTTTCTTAATCCATCACCTCAAAAACCTAGTTGTGCATTTCTCCCTTGCTCTTTCCTGCATCCCCCCCTAATTTGCAGTCTCCCATATGCTCACCATGAATCCCTGCGGCTTTCACTCCTTCCCAGACTGGATTTCAGAAGCAGCTTCTCTGAGAGCTTCTCAGCTGCTGAAACAGTGCAATGTCTCCCTCCCTCCCAGATTCTCCCCTGACCTAGTCGCTCTCCTACAACCCAAGAACAACTAAAGCAGACACTGACATATTTTACTAGAAAATTAATCTGGTAATATATAACCTGCATGTGTCCTCTGTAACCTACTGTCCGAGTTGAACAGATGTGTGTTTCTACAGCCTTGGTCCCCATTTCAAGTAAATTGATATGTTTGTGTGTTTAGGCAAATACATATATCATTCTTATGTGCTTTACATTGCATATTTTCACTTGTACCTAACTATGCATCCAACTAACTGATGTCTGCCAAATTCACCAGCAGCACAGTTTAAGGCTCTGCATGCACAACCCAAATGATAGCATTAGATATATATATACACAAAACAAAAGCAAGGGACTATAGACTTAGAATGTCATTTTACAGTCATGCTCTCTCTTTCAGTAACCAAATATATTTACTAGTTTATTATGTAAGTTAAATGTAAATATATTCTGCCATTGTGTTGCCCTCAGAAATCCAAAGTAGATAGCAATTCACTTTCTGTAACAAACATGACAATATATGAACATGATTAGATTTTATGTATTGATTTATAAATGGCCAATAAATGGCACTAAATGTTTTCCAGATGTGCTAATAAATGATTTATCAATAGCTTGTTTCAATGCCTAATGAGTAGCTGGGGTTTTTATATTCAGAACTCTAACAGAGATTCTGAGAATCGCCTATAAAATAACATACGTGTTTACATTATCAACTTATTTTCTATTTTAAAATGAAAGTGCTGTATAAAGTTTGATCCAAAATAATGCTTAAATATATTATCTCATTCTTCTTTAAAACCACTGTCATCCAAATACAAGTATAAATTAGATGGAAATCTACTTACTGGCAGATGGATCTATTATATCCTGATATGTTGTCTATGCAACTAGTGTAGGGCCTTGGAAGTAAATCCTTGGTAAGAGTTTCAAAGTGAAGAGTATAATCCAAATATAAGCCAATAAACTTTGTAAAGAATAAGCCTTTGAAAATCAGGACAAGAAAACTCTCTCACTTCAGGAGAGATGTTTTTCTTTCTGTAGCTAAGCAATCACTTAGCTGATATTTGAATCTTAACTTATGTTTCCTGAAGTTGTTCTTTGATCCAATACTGCTCAGTCAAAATCCACTATTGTAAGTTTATATATGGGATAGAAAAGTGACCTTAGAATGTCACACCATGTGTTTCTCATGAGCTGTTAGCGTGCTATTCCCTGTGATTAGAAATGGCAAGATTTCCCTGTGTTGAATGATCCAGTGATACCATGGGACTTGCATTTCTCTGGATCTTTAGCTACTTCATGAAGACAATACAGCAGAGAATCTTTTTTTACTTTTAGTTAAAAAAACAAAACAAAACAAAACCTTATATATCATCAGAATAATGGAATTTTGCGTAAGGATGAGGACAATAGCTGATTCAGGCTGGTGTTTTAGGATGAGAACTGGATATTTAGTTTATCAGCTGGAAATGCCTATTAGCCGGAGACTAGATAAATGGTACTACAAAGCACAATGCACCTTTGAGAGACTGACTCTGTCAAAATGAAAACATAGGCCTGCAAAACATGAATCAAATTTTGCTTTCATGCAGTGCTGTCTATGTAAATAGAATGACAGCATGCTCAATAGAAGAGCACACTCTACACACGTCGTAATGCAGCAGTGTGTGCCACTCACAACTTGTTGTACAATGGCCATCTGCAATAGAGAAGCAGGACTGATCAAGAGGTAAAATGGGACTGGAAAGGAAATGAAGTAAGAATAATGGTGAAGACCAGCAAAGAAAAGCTGGTTTTGGGGGTGGGAGGAATCTTCAGATACATCCCAGCACTTCAGACATTAGGACTCTAGGTGAATTGGCATCCAACAGAAGGATGAAGGTGATGGAAGGTGGGTTGCAGGTGTTCTGCTTCCTAGTTACAGAGCAGAACTGTAGCCTCAAAGGAGGCTCCCTTTTCTCTGAAGGAAGAAAAGTGCAGTGATTATGTCTATTCCTATAAACTGTGGGGAATGAGATTATACGGGGGTAGAGTGGAAGGAGGAACAAAATGAAGAGATGGGTGAAAGCCTTAGGGTTCCCACACACACACACCAGCTAATCTCCCGAGACCACATGTCTTGGAAGAGGAAGAGCTCATGCTAAGATGCCTGGGGCTCTTCCACTGCTGAGCTGCACACTCATCCTGATGTGACAATACCTCCTTTGGAGGAAATGCTAGGGGGAAGGAGGAAAGGATGAAACTTGGATCTTTCTGAGTTTATCACCAAATATTCACCCCAGACATATTCCAGATGCAAGTGTCCAATGTGAGTCTGTAAATAAGAATGGAAGTGCAGTGACTATAAAGTGCTATACAGTAAGGACATGGTGAATATAGTTGTTTCTGACTTTCTTACTTAGCTCTGGGCACCTCAGAAAAGTTTAGGAATGACTTTCAATCAGGCATTTTTAAATTTTTAAAAATTTATCTAAAAACAGGCTAAAGAGTTTAATTAACAGGCTCAGAGTAATAGTTATACCATTTTTCTACTGCTATCAGCTTTCACTTTTATTTACGATGGGAGTGCCCCTTGTATCTCCTTTCCCACAGGGCCCACTATCACTAATATTTCTGTGATCTGTGAATAAACCAAAATTTAAAGTTAGTACTTACAATCAATGCAAATTAATGATTTCTTTAAAAAAATATTTCAATCAGGAAAAGCAGCTTTGTAGTCGAAAATCCCATGCTGGTCTTAGAGTGGGAGTTTTTCCAGCCTCTGCTTAAATCCAAAAAAATACTGCAATCTTCTGGCACAGACCCACTGTAATGCTTTAAAAACAATTTAGCAACTGTCATTGCTGTAATTACAGTAACTAATTACCATCCTTAGCAAACAAATAGCTTAACATAATACGCAAGCCGAATCAATTTTGAAGAAATGCAAATTCCGAAAGCGAAAAAGGGCATTTTGGCAAACCTGAAAGAGAAGCGGGAAAATAATACACTTTGTTTTATCTGCACATAATTCCCAGGGAATATCATATCATAAATATTTGCATTCAGTTCTTATCAGGACATTTGCATTTGCTTCTTATCAGTCTGCAGGCCGGACTCTGCCAGATAGAGAGTAGAGCTCCACACCATGCACATATTTCTAATGAATCACGTCTCAGGCCGAGAGAATATTTTGGCTGGAACTTTATCACTGAGATGAAGAGGTCATTTACTCTCAGAGTTGGTTCATCTTAGAATTGTCTTGAGATTTTGAAGTGATTCAACCAACATTTTTTAAAACGAAGAAACAAACCAACTTTGCATTCTGTTCATTTCTGTAGCACTTATTAAGTCTGATTGTCTGAGAAGTAATTCCTCCCTTAAAAATCAAACTCATATGTAAACAGGTTTGATTCATATTTATGTCCCACACTCCATAACAAACAATGCTGCACATTTTACAATGTATTTAAGAATAAAGCAATAACAGACTAAAAATAAAGTCTGAAAATGAAACAAGCCTCACTTAACAACCATTATCTTGAAATTTAATGCCAAATCCTTTTGTAGTACTTCAGAAATACGTCTGATTAGTGGCAGTTTTCTCAGTAATGAGAAGAAATGTTTTTGATGAGAAAACAGTCTCTCTAATGAGCCATCAGATTTCTTTAGCAGTTTCCCCATAAAAACCCTATTTTTCCACTTTTTTATTATAAAAAGTGCATCTCACCTGTAAAAAAAAACAAGTAGAAAATGTCATAAATCTGAAAGTTGCATACATTTTCCTTTTGCTAGCTCAGACACACAAAACAGGAAACATTCACCAAAAGCACTGAATCAACTTGATTCTGCATTTGGTGTTTTGCACATATTCAAGGAGGTTTTGTTTATTTTCACTTGGAATTCAAGTGTGAGCCCATAAATACATTCTGTGATGGCAAAAAAGTCAGTCTTGACCTCCTATACCTAAGTATTAAACTGATAACTATTACATACCATCTGGGAAAAGGCAGATTTTGCACATTAATTCAATGGTATAATATTCCAAATATTTTAATTGAACTGGGTAATTATTTTCTTTCACTTTGGTTCAGTGCCATACCCCATTTTTTGTTTTTCTATTTATATACTCTTGCAGTTCTATTCAGAATTTTAAACTATTTTTGTCCCAAAGCGTGTATTTAAAACCATGCAAATTACCACTTTAAATTTCCTGAACTATTGCAACTGCCAGATCCTCACCTGGTGTAAGTTGGTATTGTTCAGTGCAGTGTTGCTGTTTACACCAGCTGACTATTTGGCACTATTTATTCTTTATATAACTTCTGGGAAGTTAAATCTTGACTAGTGATCGATCTGCTATGTGGTGTGTGATTTCTTTAATGTGTTGTAACATAGCAAACAAATTTGTCTCCTGGTCATTTGAAGCAGTACTAAACCTTTTTAAAATGAATCTATTTTTTTTCTATGTAATGATCACTTACAGTTAGTTTCACCTGATGCCCAAGTATTCCGCTTTGATTTATTTGTCGAAATACACTGTGCAGTTTCTAGCTCATTATTATTCAAATGACTAATACAGCTCATTTGGACCAAGGAAAACATTGCATCAGTGGTGTCAGAATTATCTGAAAACAGTTCCTGAAGTCATACTTCTGTTGCCAAACTTGGGTTATTTCTGGTAATATACTGTGACCATTTTAGAGAGAATGCTGTCCTGCCCTTTCCTGATGCAGTATTTGGATGCATTATTACATTGCTGTAAGCACAGGGCAGGATACTTGATTGCCATTCAGCTGTAATGAAGAAGAGTGAGTATGCACATATGCACATATGCAAGAAGAATTGATGGAGATCTGTAGTTACAGAAATCATCCAGTCGTTGTTTCTGTAGGAGAATTAGTATCACCTAAATGTCCTCCTTGAATCATCAGAAACTGGCGGAAAAGACTCTAGCAGCACAGACATGACATTCTCAAGACCTCTCAGAGGTCTCCTTTGGAATATGTACATATCTAGGCTCCTGGACATTTCTCACACACATAAAATGCAGGTGAAGAGGAAAAAAAATAAATAAAAGAACAAGATTGTCTTTCTCTAATATACTTCTATGAAATCCAATGTCATTTCTCTGAAAACTAAAATGTGTTATTTGCTGTAAAAAGACAACAGTTAAGCTCTTGTTTCTGTGTTGATGAATATATACTACTGTAGTCAGTGATAATTTAGTTACTTTAGCTCACTAGGAACAGTTTCATCCTTATCCATGGCCTTTTTCTCCTTGTGTCTCATTTTAAATTACATTAATCTTAAACTAGGACTAGCAGTGTAGTGCAAAAGCCATTTTGAACACGCAGTTGAATTCCGTAACTCATCTCTAGGTTCATGTTTTATGATTTGTTTTTAGCTCTTTCTTTGAGGTGGGAAGGGCTTACAGCCCATTATCAGAGTGAAGGATGCAGGAAATCCAAAATATTTATGTTTGTTCATGGCACATGGACAAGAAACAGTGCTCAGGAAAGGGGTTTTCTGATTAAGTGATTGGAAACACTGTGGTGTATGTTAATGGCTTCTTCTGTCCAACAGATAACATCATCTTTAGCCTTATCACTGTTCTTGAACTTATTTTAAACATTCTCCTGTGCTCTTCCAATTATATACTAGGCTCTTTTGGCATCCTGTCTTTTCACTGCAAATCATCTCATTTGTTTGCTTTCTATTTTTTTTGCCAGCAGGTTGGGTATAAAAAGAAGCATTTAACAGATACTTGAAGTGAAAAAATACTTTTCTGAGTGAAATGAATTTACATGGAATTAAACCGTATGCTTACAGAAAGAGAAAATGCTTGAATTTTAATACCTTGATATCATTCTGGCTGCATGAGCACTGTGAAAAGATAAAGATGAAAGAAGATCTGATCATTATTTAAATGTGTGCAGAAGACTCCCATTAAGATAAAATTAGGTAAGATCATGGTAGATCACAATTTTAAAAATACTGAATATGTCCTTGTCTTTTCTGCTCTAAGAATCTGTCCAGGATAAGACACTACGAAGGCTTTTGTAACAATCATAGTACCACTAATAGTAACTTATAAGGTACTTTTCATTGTGCAGAATCCCAAAGAGGTTAACAAACTATGTATACTGCTTCTTCATTAAATTATTACTTCTCCTCACAAAAGAGCTATGTCTATATCAGAAGTACATTGTTTTTTAGATATACACTGCCTGTGTCAGTGAGTGGGGAAGACAGATGATCCAGAAATTAGTATATAACTGTAGGCCTGGATTTGACCTCCTGGACTATTGTTGAGGGTGCAGCAGATGAACAAAACAAAACATGACTTCTCTGGTGAGAGAGAGGAAGGAGAAGCCAAGGACGAAAAGAATGTGCAGAAAAGGGAGGACTGCCTTCCAAGACCTGATTCATTTCTGTATTTTTCTCTTTTTAAATACAAAAATGATTCTTAAGCAATGTCTACAATTCAATCCTACCTTTCCCAAGCCAACCAATCTCTCCTGGCCAGTAGGAAACTTGTTTAAATCCCTTCAGAGTCAGCTGGGCATTGAGAGAAGTCTGGCACTTTCTTGTTTGAGGGACTAATCACCATGATATTTTACAAGAAATAGGTTGCAACTAAGAGGAAAGGTGGATGAGCTATAAGAAAGGAAGAGAGCCAAACTGTGCAGCCCAGGTGGAAAAAGGCACCCAGAGGAGCTCTAAGTGAAAGAAAGGCCATCAGGGTATGAAGCACCTACCCATTGTCATTGTTGACTGAGGTGTCTAAGATGTAGATTCTATTTACTGGCATTTATCACCTGTAAGCAGTTCAAAGGTCCTAGAAGGGACTTTGTTTTTGTGCACATGAAACAAATCTGAGTCAAGGTCTGTATTTCACATCTGTGTATCTCTGGACTCTAAAATTAGACTAGGAGACCTCATTCTGATGTTTATTCTTTTGCAGAGGTCAGGGAGAAGTTGTTCAAAGCAAGATGATCAGTATTAGGGAAGTACTAGTATTTCTTTATAGAAAATAAATTTAAGCTGGTCACATTTTTAAAGGAACAAAACAATTTAATATATTTTTGATACATATTACCACTGTTTATTGAATTAATTATTCAAGCATGTACAGCATTCAATTACACATAGAATTACTCTAACACCTCATAAAACTACTTGTTGAACACAGTATTTGATGAAAAATGGTAAAATTGCTCAGATAATGGATTACTTAAGTACTATTCACCCAGCTATAATACAGATAAGAGATTTTTACTAAAACACAAAGCACTTTAGAATCCCTTTGAATTGAAGGACCTACATAAATATTGTGTTCTATGTATAGAAGTGTATACATCAGTCTAGTTCTATTGAAATTATAGCAGCTATACCCATTTCTAGTGATATGAATCCAACCCAGGTTATAAGCATTGCATAGTACACGTTGGCTTTTCTTTTATATTATTGACCATACCACATGTTTGGCCATTTATCTATCTTTATGATGTCTTTGTCTAACTTTGTACAGGATACATACATGAAGCTCTCACTGTTTAACAGGAGACAGAAACATAAAACAAATGTTTAGGACAGAAAGTGAAAAACTAATCCAGCTGAAACTCCAGGGGATTCCAAGCAGACAGAATAATATTTGCAGATGTGATTAAATTATTTGTTATGAATTATTTTTTCCCATGAATTTAGACCTTTTTTCTCTATGTTTTTGTTGTTGTTTCTGTATCATAAACTGAACATAATAGATTTTAGATATATTTTAGACACATGTATTTGCTTCTGACTTTCTCAGAAAGTTATTACAATTGATATATTTTTGAAGCACTGATGAGGGCCAATCATATTTAAAACTTGTTTTCAATAGGGCCAATCAGCTTACCTCATACTGTTGCTCTGGATTCCTGATGGATGGCTGATGCCTCCTACCCCCAAAAAAGAATACCAAAGGATGAAAGGTAAATGCCAAAACAACCTACCAGTATAAATATTCATGCTGAAATTACTCAAAGTCTTGGGAGTCATGGACATTACGAATGAATGTTCAGCATAGTCTAAAACTGATTTAGCTATAGTGGGAGAAATAAAGACGTGAACAGTGTCAACAGGTTATTATTTTAAGCTAGTCAGCACCTCTGGTATTCATTCTTCCAACAACAGCAATTCTCCAAATTGTTCAGGAGGTCTTTCTCCACTCTCAGCCAGGACTGGTAAGACTGCTAAGACTGCTGGTAAGGTGATGTGAGTGAGCACGGACACTGTAACAGAAGGATTTCTCAGAGCCATTAAATAACTCTGTCTCTATTTGTCGCACAGCAGACATTTAAGGGAATTTAGGGAAGGGTTACTGGGCTACTTGGCAGCTTAGTTTTGTTTTTTCTTGCCTGCACAGGCACAAGGCCACACTGGAAATCACAACTTACTGTTTGTAAGTCCAATTTTGGCTTTATTCCTTTTGGTCAGTAATTAGTGTCGTGGCAAACTAAATGTTCATCTAAAGTTCCCGGGTCTTCCTGCTTTTATCAAAACCCTGTGGTGCTATGAAGAGGCAACAAGGAGGGAAGAAGGTCCTGGGTCTGTGGCAGCCCAGTAGGATGGGAATGCTCCTTCTGGACCCACAACAAGTGCTTGCTCCCACCCACCAGCTTGGGAAACGCCACCCACTGGCTGCAAGTGCAAAGATGAGGGTGAAGAGGCTGGGAGGAGTGCAATGGCTGGGGTGCAGGCATGCGGGCTAGCAGACTGCCCATTCCCCCAGGAGCAGGTTATGTGGCCAGGGTCACGTCTCTGTCTTTTCCTGGGCTGCTTCCCACCAGCCTTTCCCACCATTGCAGTCCTACCACATTTTTCTCAGCGTAGGGCCACAGGAAAATGAGAAAAACAGATTCCTGATAGAGAAAATCACTCTGAGGCGTGGTGAAGACCACTGTGGAAAAGTTTCTGGACCTGACAGGTTTTCAAACTTATATTTAAATACCCATTCTATACCTTGATTCATGTCCTAACCTTCAATATTAATTGTTCTTTTTGATGCAGTCTAGAACAAAGAGAGAAAAAATAGGGTCTCTCTGCATAAGGATAACACAATTGAAATATCATCGTCATTAAGTCCGCTCTACAGACGCTAATTGATATTGTCTGAATGAGTGGAAGTGCCTGTCAGAGAAGCCTTTTAAACTGCTGACTTGTTTTCCTATACAGTACACTTAAAATTGGCATGATGTTAGCTTCCCTCTTAGAAACTCCTGTATTTTGATTTATGAATGTTTTCAAATTTTTAAGATTCTCAAAAACGTTGTTTCACCTGTAAGTAGAGAGATAGCTTGTTTGGCTAACTGCCTTGAATGAGTGTGTGCCAGGTAATGAATAATGCCATGTTCAATATTCTAAATTTGTGTTCCAAATTCTGAATTCCGAATGAGCTGCATGGAAGTATACTGATAAGTGACTGATTTTTACTGCAAGGATTGTCTTATTTTAAACTTTAAATTTAGTTGACTTACTTTACTCAAAGGATTTTTGAGTGGAATGGTATTTAAAGTGATAGTCAATAATATTCCAACATCTTTCTAAGTCTTGGAAGATGCCAAACTGAATAAAAGAGAGATAAATCAGTGCAAAATATTTCTGCAAAATAAAAGAACCAAACTCATCCCTGGGTGTATCTACCAAGAGTTAAGCCAAGAATAAATTTTTCTTAAGTACTGAACTACTAAATCTGTTGAGATACTCTCCTGAGACCAGTCAGTCTTTATAAATAAACACTATGTTTTAATTCCAGCACTCTTCTTAATTACATTATACAACAAAATTGGAAAAAAATACCAAAGTGAGGAACTCAGGGATAGCATTTACCAGGGATGGGCTCTGAGATTCTGTACTATTTTCCAGTCTGGAATATAAGAAAACGTTGTGATTTTTCCTCATTTATATAACCTTATGATAACTGCTGAATATTTAACAAACATTTTTGAAAACTGAGGTTAATAAAATCAATGTTGACAAAGAGACAAAAGAATTAAGTCTTTTATTAGAAATTTAAAATGAATGTGAACTAAATGCTATTTGAATATAAGACTAAGGTCATCACTATGTAAAGAAATATGAGATATTTTGTTGCTGCACATGTTAGAGAGATTATGTGATTATGTATTATTCTAAGTTCTCCTGTCCTCTTTAATTTACACTTCCCAAACATAACTAGTGTCATATTTACAAACTACTAAAATGGCACAACTAATAAGCAAAAAACCATCAAAAGTCTATTACAATTATCACAATATATTTTGCTTAGTGTAATAACACGGAACTGATAAACATTTTTAAGTATAATTAAGTAGCTACCTTAACACCAATAAAATGCAAAATAAAAGCCAGCTGGGATATCAAGAAAGACATAGCAGCAGGATTGCATTTAGTTGGTCAAATATATGCAGTGCTACAGCTGTGGAAATTGTTGACTACATTAGCTACCGCTACATATTTTGGTTGCTCTTGACTTCACTTGTACAAATTCAGGTTATCCTGGTTTATTAGTATATTTTTTATTTAAAGAAACTTGCTCGAATTTTGTTTGTCCTAGTGTTGTTTTAGTCCATTTTATCAGCCTATTCTCCATCACTAGTGTGCTCTCTGGAGAAATGTATTTTCTGACTGTTAATATAAGAAAAATCGCCATCATATTGAACAACCCATAAGCCTCAATGTTTTATTGGCTGAATCTCATGTGAATTCATTTACACCTAGTTTACAAAAGGAACGTTTCTACTTCAGTACAGCAGAACACGTATTTTGCACAGTGATAAATGTCAACAAAAAGTGCAAGTCAAAAGTGAAAGAATGCAGTCACAGACATACCAGACTTAATTCAGGGGAAAAATAGTTAATATTTTAATAGTTAATATTTTAGGGGCATAAGCATGGAACGATTTGAATGCCATATACCTGTATCACAACAATTTCACACCAAGTTGTAGAGAGAAGAAGGATTTCTAAAGGTCATTGGGTCACCAGTGATCCTGTCTCAAGATCAATGTCAGAGATTAATTAGTAAATTAATTAGTAAAATTAATGTCAGAATACCATAGTCTGCGATAAAAGATGCAATCCCTTTCCATAGTGTATAATGAAACTGGGTCCTGGGCAGACAATGGATTTTTTTTCCTGTGTATATGCTATAAATTAGTATTCACTGCAAACAAATGAATTGAAATATGGCTTAGTACTGATACCTTGTGATAAAAAGGTATGCATCTTGAAACAAATAGGACAGAATTTGGGCCATTTTGGTATTTTTTTCTTCGCAAATTTTGTTCCAGTTGAAATCTGCAAGAGATTAGTGATAACATTTAATTTCTTGTCTTCTTTCTTACTTTTTGCCTAAAAAGAGATCGACTTCTGAGTTTTCTTCTTTATGGGCCCTCCTGTGTAGGTAACCTACTATTTCATATATGTGAGGAGTACTTCAGGTGCTTTTATCAAGTTAAACAAAAAAATTAAAAATGCTCTTTTGGAATTTCTTGTCTATTCTTTTCACTTCCCCAGTTGGTATATTGCTTTCAAATGGCATTTAATGTTAAAAACTTTAGCTTTCTTTTCTTATCTATTTTCTTATCTCTGTTTCCTTATCTGTCTCTCCTTGTTTTTCATTACCCTTATGTTATTAATCAAGATAAAGGGGGGCCAGAACTGTCTTTCTATTTCCCAAAAGATTCCTTGTACACTCCATCTTTGTAGGAGAATTTCCTTTTTTAGTTCTTGACCTTTAAGAGGAGCTTGTGCCAAGATGGCTCCGTACATTATCTGAATCCTGCTAAATATGTTTGAAGTTCAGCCCTGTGTTAATGATGTCCACAGAAGTCTTGGCATCATCTTCAAAGACACATAAGGCCATATTTTATAGGTATTTAGGCACCTAAGCATGTTTTTATCTGTAGTTTTAGGTGTCTAAGCATGGATTTATCGGCTGTATTAACTGATTAAAAAAAATGTGTGCAGTTTTAAAAATCTGTCCATAAATTCTCAGGTAACTCAAGAAATGTTCAAGCAGAAACAGAAAAGGTTCCAGAGGGGAATACATCACTGTATGATTTGAAGAATTTGGTGGCTGCTTCATCAGTGTGAATTCAGGACTAGCCTGTAAATCCAGCAATAATTCATGTGAACATTAGCATGTTTGTACTGGAGACAATGAAACATCCATCTAGCCTTCGGTCCATGTCCAGTAGTTGCCAATAGCAGACTCAAAAAAACCCATACTCAAGTGAAGAGATCCAGGGCAAGGAGAGAACAGCACTTCTACTGAAATATCCTGCCACTTTCAGCATGGATTAGAAATTTCCTGAGGCAGAGACTGCCCATTTAACAGCTCCATAACTTGCTGTCAGCACTTAGTGGTCACAGTACAGCACTGACCTGAGGTTTCAAAAAAACCAAAAATAGCCACAGTATCTCCAGAATCTCCTTTTGAAGGGCAATAGTTATCTGGTATTCTGTTACTGCTGTTTAATTTACCTTTAGGATTATTTTCCCAATATACCCATTATTTTGGATTCATTGAAATTCAATTGCATCAGCACAGAACTGTGTGGATATTGTCAATGTATCCCTGTTTTCTTGTTTCTCCTCCTTTATACTTGGTGATTAACCTATCTCTCTGTCCTGACTGACTTTTCCGGTACAGAAATAAGACTTACTGATCCATAGTGTCAAGAGTCTCCCCATGAGCTCTTTTTAGAAACTGATATCATGTTTACCCCCTTCCCCGCTGCCAGGACTGAACCAGAGTTAAGCAGTGACTACCAGACCACAGTTCAGCAACATATTGAGATCTTTTAAAGCTCTTGGGTGAATACTATCTGGTCCTAGAGATTTTTCCTGTTCATTTTATCCACAGGTTCTAAACCTGTTCAGTTTACACTTCTGTTTGAGACAGTTCATCAAACTTGTGCTCTACAAAGATTCCAGTGTTGGACTGCCTCTATGCCCCTCAAGAGCAAACATTAATGCAAGGAATTCTCTGAGTTTTTTCATTGCTAAAGTTTTATTTTCATGATGCTCCCCTTTTGCACCTTCATCATCTATCAGCTCTACAGACTCTCTGTCCGACTTCTGGTTTCTTGATGTGTTTGAAGATGGCTTTACTGTTAGTTTTTATGCCGTTAGCAAGTTTTTTTGGCCTGCCAATGGTTCCATATTTATGGTTTGCATTTAAGTTACTGATGTTTAGACTAGAAAGAATTTGCAGACAAGCTAAATGCCAGGATTATCCATGGAAGTAGAAATGAATCAGATTAGGAGTCCACTTTTCTTATCTTGACAGTGGCTAACCCATGATATTTCAGAAAAAAGTGCAAAAAAGGAAAATAAAGTATCTGTTTTCAGAGGACCTACTCTAAGACATTACAGTGGCTGGATTTTTCCCTGAAGCATAACATTTTATATCATTAATATTTTTAAGTCCAATCCTTGTACAAACCTCTTCCTTGAAGCATAAAATTTTACATCACTAATATTTTTTAAATCCAATCTTATGTGAAGTTGTCTCCTTGCTTTTACATTATCTATCAGCAATGAGTTCCACAAGGTGTGGGGTAAAAAAGCATCTTTTCATTAACTTGAAAACCATCAAATTTCAATATCACTAATTTTTTTTCTTGTATTGTGAAGAAAAAGGGAGGAGAGGAGAGGAGAGGAGAGGAGAGGAGAGGAGAGGAGAGGAGAGGAGAGGAGAGGAGAGGAGAGGAGAGGAGAGGAGAGGGGAAAAAAAGGCCAGATAATACTTTGACAAATATGATGTATTTTCTTGGATTTTTCAACAAAACAGTCCAGTAAGTGATTATGTTTAGGAACTCATACAATATGGAGGAGAAGGCCAAGAAACAGAAAGCAGAGTGCTTGATTTATAAAAATAAAATAATAATAATAATAAAAAACATTTAAAAAAGAACATAGGACACTGTATTGTCCTATTTTGGTATATTGAACTTTATTATTAGCCAATAATCTGTAAGCACATAGAAGATAAACATGGCTTTGTCCAGACAAAATGATCTCAACCCTATCTATTTTCTGTCTTTGTCAGAGTAATTGGAATAAGCTGGAGAAGATAATGATGATTTATCTTGACCTTTGTAAAGATTTTTATGCTGTCATATATGACACTCCCAAGCAAATCAAGGGAATATGAACTAGATTAAATAATTACATTGTAGATGAACAACTAGTTGAAAAACAATACTCAAATAGAATATATCAATACCCCTCTATAAAACTAGGAGTCAAACTGAACCATATACAATATTTGTTATGACCTGGATTAAGAATGGGAAGGCATAGTTATACAATTGGTGAATGTGAAAACAAAGGAGGAGGCTAACAGACACTTTGAAGAATAAAATAAAATAATATAAAATGAAATAAAATTAAACAAAACATTAAAGTCTAGAATTAATGAGATTAAACCCAAAGAAAAAAAAGTAGAAAATGATACATACAGAAAGGAGAGATCAAATATATATATGCAAAATGGACAGTAAGTGGAAAGAACATTGTACTGGTGAAAACATCCTCAGCACCTCAGACTGAGTGTGAGGCAGAAACATGCTGTTGTTTCCAAAAGAGAAAATCTTAATCCCAGATGCAGAAAAAGGATTCTTGGATGGGAGATTCAGGAGGTAATTATTCCAGTCTATCTACTGGTGGACTTTATCTAGTTTTGGGCACCATGCTTTAAGAAAAACTGAGTTTGGAGAGAGTCCAGGAGAGAGTGACAAGAGTGATTAGAGTTTTAGAAAGCATGGTGTATGAAGAAAGGTTGAAAGAATTTGGTTTGTTTAGTCTACGAGAAAACAGACTGAGAGAGATACATGGTAGCAGCGTTTCAATACGTAAAAGTTTGTTACAGAAAGAATAAAATTACTTGTTCTTCATGTCTACTGTATGTAGGTTCAGAAATAATTACAAATATTTTCTCTAAAGAAGATTTGGGTTATATGTTAGATGTGACTTTGTAACTGAGATTCTTAAGCAATGGAGTACACAAACGAAAAAAATTATGCAAACCCAGCTGGTGTTTTCCCATATCAAGTAAACCAAACATTTATGTACTGTTTAGGGGTATTAGGTCCTCTCTAAGTACTGGGGTGAATTAGATGGTCTTCTTACAACCCTATTTTTTCATTATCCACAGTTCCTTATTCTGAATATTTTGTACCTATTACCTAGAAGCATGAAGGAAATGTAAGCAAACTAGTTAAATCCACTATATCTTATTACTTACTATTTTTTATGACTTTACTCTCATTTTTGCTTATTCTAAACAGCCAGGCACATCTTTTCAGTATCATTTTATAATAGTTCCCTCATGACTCTAATATTAGTAATCAGCTGTCTGTAAACCTCTTCTCTACCTACTGTCTTTGCTTTAAGATAGGATAACCACAGCTGAATACAATGTTCCAGTACTACTTGTTTATATAATGACCTGATATAACTTGTTAGGGTAATTGTCTATCCTATTCTTTATCCAGTCTTATACATTATTTCCTTCTTTGATCATTGTTGACACTGAGCTGATTTTTCTTAGGATGCTCATTCACGTAGACTTACGTGGTGCTTTAAACTCCTTATCTTTGTATGTGCTGGTTATTCTGAATAATGCTGTGTCGTCTGAACATTTTGTCACATTGTTCATCATTTTTGTCCATCGTTCATATATATTAAGAAACAGTTCTAGTTTACAGCCCTCATATTCTTCAATCTTAATCCATTGCCAGCATAAAACTATTCCATTAATATCCTCTGCATTTTTCTGTTCCACACAACAAATGCTTATAAAGCCATTCCATAGCCTTTATTTTGCCATAACCTCTTATAGAGGAGCACACAGTAAAAGTAACTCTACATATGGCTTGGGAACAGTTGAATATCTTTGATTTAGTGGAAAAGAACCGTCTTAGGGAGGCTATTTTAGATGCCTACTTTAGATGACATGATCTAGTTGCCTGTTACACTCCTCTGAATATAAAGATAGCCTGACAGTCCCAAATGTGGACTTTCAATGTCCACATTTCAATGTCAAATGTGTTGACCAGGGATATTGTCCTAAAAGTGTATGTGATTCTTGGAAAAATCAGTCTGCTTCATTGTGACTGAGAATATGTTTTGGAAAACACTAGTTGCTGAGGTTCTGAGGCTGAAATTATTACATCTAGTAACTACTTCAGCATGAGCACGCATTGTGCTACAGCACTTAGATATACACAAGTCTATGACGTCAGATGGGATCCACCCAAGGGTATTGAGGGAGCTTGATGAGTACTCACCAAGCCACGCAGTTCTGGCTAACCAGGGAGGTCCTGATTGACTGGAGGTTAAAAAGGGGAGATTTAGGATGGATATTAGGAAAAAATTCTTCACCAAAAAGGTCATCAAACATTGGAAGAAGCTACACAGGGAAGCAGTGGAATTTCCATCCCTGGACGTATTTAAAAGATGGGTAGACATGGTGCTTAGTAGTGGTTTTGGCAGTGTTAGGTTGATGGTTGGACTTGATGATCTTAAAGGTCCCTTCCAACCTAGACAATTCTATGATTCTATAAATAAATATCAGAAACATATTTGTGGTGGAATCCACAGGAGGACTACAATGACATGTAAACTCTTTATATGTGTGACATGGCATGGACTTCCTCAGAATCTGGCACACAAGGGGGATGAACCATCGAAGCCATAATAATATCAATAGCAGAGTGTGCTGAGGGATCATAACTCTTGTGTAAACTCAGATGTTCCTCAGCATTAAGAGAAATCAGACAGCTTCCCAGACAAGCTGAAACTAGCATATTCTGCAAAGCAGTGCTTGAATGCCAGAAGAACATTGTGAGATTTTCAGTTGACACACTACATTAAAAAAGGCCTGATGACCATTTCTTAAGTCCAAAAAGATTACCCTCAATCAGAAGACAGTGGATGCTACAGACAGCAGGAAAATTTGCTGAGAGTTGAAAGTAACTGAGTGCCCTACATGAGGACACTGGATTCTTTACAAATTGAGCACAAAACCCAAACAAGTGCAACAATCCCTGGGAAACGATACTTTATAGATGAAGCCTAATGAATGAAATATCATAAAATCATAGAATAGCCCGGGTTGGAAGGGGCCTCAAAAGACCATCTGGCCCAACATTTTGTGGGATAGGTAGCCTAGATGAGGTGACATTTCCTTTACAAATGAGCCAGGTTGTCTACCCTTATGACTGAGCAGATTTGTTGTTAGATGACAAGAGCTAGGATGAAGCATGTGTTGTTGGCTGAGATAGGTAAAGACCTACAAAAATCCTCTTGACTTCCCCATCCCATCCAGATTCAACTTCTACATGTATGGTTGCATGAGGTGAACAAGAAAAGAGAGGAAATTAGTATATTGACAATATATTTATTATCACTAGAAGAACTCTGTTAGTAGCATCGAGACCAGCCTTACCTCCAGATTTCCTTACCACTTCCAGCACTGACAGTAATCCTACAAGTAAATAGAAAACGTTCTGGGCATGCTCATTCCATGAAAGTCAGTAATGAAAGTGACCAAACTGAAGCTATGATTCAACGATGGTATAGATGGTTTCTAGGCAATTTCTTATAGAGCAGTAAAGCTTTGTACATGTCATTCATTTGAAACGAGTCAGCCACTTGAGATAGCTACCAGAAGAGATGTCAGGTTTTGGAAAATAAAACCCATGGAAGTCTACAACATAAGAGCACAGAATTAGTACTGCTTGGGATGAGTGGGTCTGGTTAACCTAGATTTTTGCAGTCACTGAGCTGATAGGGATTATTGCATTGTTTTATGTTTAAAACTAAAACCCCACGATTTTCTCTGCATAATTATCACTGGCTGCAGAACCATCTCCTTGATGTTCAATCAAAAAACTTTAAAAAATAAAAACAGCTACTATATGTTCATCACTGTGATAATTTAAAACATGCACCAGGTATGAGCTGATAAACATACTTTTCTGAATCTTCAGGGAGCCTGAAATTTTATCTGTAGCAGAGATTTAACCAAACTGGTTCATTCAGTTGGATTGTCCATTGTGAAACTTGAAGATAATAGCAGTGCCACAACTGTTAACCATTTAAGTGCTGTTCAAGTGTAAGGATATTTCTGTGACTGTTCCACAACACCATCCCTCTACCATTTTTCATTGGTGTACTTGTTTGTTCCTTAGAGCTCTCAAAATCCCACTGCCCAAGGCAACTTCCACAATGCAGTTATGTGCACATCTCCCAAAATTTGTAGCACCATGAGGATGTCTGGGTAGAGTCAGTGAGATGTCCCCAACAGCAAATGAAGAAAACAGTAGGACATTTAAATTTTCATTTACATTTTCAAAAGGTTCTGGCTGTTTCCCCTAATTGGCCAAACTGTGACCATTTTAACTGCTGAGCAATAGCTCAGTTTGAAACAGGTGGGATCACTGAAACCAGTGAGAAGGAGTGTGGGTCTGCCATGGATAGAGGTGTCACTGTCTAATCCAGGCAATACTTCCTAAATTTGAAGAATTGTTTGCACACACAAGAATCTGTCATTGTATATCTCAGAGGTTTTTCAATGATTGCAACTATGAATCCCATCTTGGGCTGGGATTTATCTCTGGTAGATGCTTTCAGGTCTTCAGTCTAAACTGCAGTATAATGCAGAGATAACCAGGCTAGTCTTGCTACCAGAAGCAGTACAGATATGTTAGCCTATAAGCTCATGGTACGATAGGTGCTAGTTATCCTTCCTGTTTAAAGCTAGCTCAGTTATCTCTCTAATTCACTGCTGTCTGCAGAGTGACATACCCTTAAACCAGTTCCTATTCCAAGAAAAAAATGGGTATTGTTAGCATGGACACACAGGAACCATGTGATAGAATAAGAAACTGACTCCTTAACTCTTAAGCTCCAGTGTTTAATCAGACTACCAGACTGCTTCATCCCCCTTGGGAGCCTGGCTCTGATGGTGCACCCCGTACCCATTTGGCAGCCCACATCTAGGCTACTGCCTGATGCCTGGGCACAGGCAGGACACCTTCCCTGCCCAGCCCCTAGTCCCCAGCCCGAATGAGCTGCAGATGGAGATTCTCATCTCACTTCCAGGGCTCTAGGCACAATGAGAGCAATTTACAACATTGGGTTAAAGGATTCTTGCATGCAAAGGCACAGGGACCTTGTTGTCACTTAGTTGAACCAAAATCAGTCAGGATACAAGCCATGCTAATCTAAAAACAAGTAAGGTATTATCTACAAGATTTGAATGCAAAAAAAAATGTTCATAAAGCAGGTGTAGAGAAAAGAAGGGAACTATGATTATTTTAAAGGCTTTTTCATAGTCTGTTGACAAGTTGACAAGCAGTTTATAGGCTTATTTTACCACATGGCTGTGAACTAGAATTCACAGGATTTTTTGTCCTTAATTTTGTAGTCATGGAACAAATACGTTGTTTGCAGAAAGACACTTGCTTTGAAAGCTAATTCCTATATCTTGGATTCATTCATTGGGAAAATTCCCTTCCTTCAGGAACAATTATATGAAAACCAAAGCACAATGTCCTTAGTAGAAGAGGTTTCCACCTTGTTGCCATGAAACAAGAAATGTGACAATCTTACCTTATACTGGCAAATTAGTGCATTAAGTTCCACACCACCTCTTGTTTGAGACCAGGGAAAGCTGTGAAGAAATTATTTCAGGTGAAAAAGAGCTAGGAAATCTAACCTGTTCATTAAGGGGTACCTTGCAAAAGACTGTCTTTCCTTGGACTCTATTAGAAAAGTTATATTCTGAAATTATTTCATATTTTCCTGCTACAGCTACGTCTGTTACCACAACGTTCTGTGAGAAATAGGAAATTTTTGAAGTGATTGATTGACCTAATTTTCTGGAAAATGCATGGATATTCACCTAATTCCCCGGCAAAATATTAATTCCCTCAAAGTTCTTAATTTCCATACCTACAGGTCTGTAGGGGTTCCTTCAGTTATGTACTGCTGAATAACAAGATAGTAATGGTGTTTGATATGTGCATTGATTCAAAATAGTTTTGAGACTATTAACCCAATCAAACTCCTGAAGTATCTATTGGCCTAAGTACTTGATGGAAAATATTCTGAGATGCTGTAGAATCAGGAGGATTTCCATGTCTGAATATTTCCACCATGAGAGTCATTAGACTGCAATTCCAAAGCAACACACACAAAAAGCTGTTGTAAATCATTCCTTTCTCTTTGGATCTCAGAAGGAATGCGCCAAGGCTCTTGCCTTATTTATGTTGAGATGAAAAACAATTAACAAACACATGAGAAAGAACTAACTTTAAAAAAAAGCATATATGAACACTGTGGCCTATAGCCAGTAGTTTATAAATATAAAGAGATGATAATTAAGGACAAAGAAAATTTTTTTCATCAGAGTTGAACTTGTTTCTGACTTATGCTGCTTGACTGAGAAATCCCCTCAACCCTGTCACTTTCCTTGCTGTGTTCACACACTGCAGAAATCACAGTGAATATGCTGCCAAAACAGATTGTGGTGGTTTCTTTCCTCATCAAACTATGAAACTGTTGCATTTATCTGTACAAAAATCTTAGAGCTACTGTCAGACTCCTGAAGAAGTGGTATTCCTCTAGTTTCCTTTGAGCGTCATTATGCCAGAACGTAATAATGTCTGACTTAGGCAAACTGGCAGCCCCTGGTCCAGGGTAGAAATACAACTAATCAGGCTTTAAAATACAGAAGGTATGATATAGAATAGATCTCCCTGCATATCTGTGGGTTAAACAACAAGGCAGACAGTGGTTTGCCCTGAGGAAAAGGCTAATGAGACAAACAGCCCCTGCAAGATGTTTCAGCAGTTAAGCTGTTCTACTTTAGACGCCAATCTAGAATTGTTTCTGTTTGTGTCACTAGAGCCCTTGGGAGCACAGACATTCTAATAAAGTTTTCTGGGTTTGCTTTTTCTGGAGATTATTAGATCTCTTGTGTGGCATGCTCATCTCTAAAACATCTTTAAGATCAAGCTATAATTTATTGCAAAGAAGACTGTGGTTGGGAATGGGAATGCAGTTTAAGAAATCCATGTCCAGTTGCTGGTGCTGCACAGCTCTCCTGTTGCCCAGAGAGTCCGTAGCATGGATGAGTCCTTGCTGAGTCCAGTGCTTGCTGGGACACTCCAGCTAGCAGCTGGTCTGGCTGGTATGTACTGAATGAAAAATGACAGACTGAGGCATGCCTCACAAGACTGGCGGATGCTTTGAGTCTCCAGTCTGTTGCAATAAATACTGGCTGATGGCTGATTGATTAGCAGTCAGGTAGCACGTTCAAATGATCTTTCAGCCTTCCAGCATTTTCAAGAAGGTCCCTAAATGTAGCTTTGCCTTTTTCCTAGCAAGGCTTACAAATTACTTGCATTTAAGTAACAGAGTAAGTAACAGGTTAAGTAACAGAGCCCAATCTTTCTACCTTCTGGTGGAAGTCCCATGCCAAATTTGATCCACTGCAACAGTGAGAAATTTTGGTGGTTTATTCTCTGCTACTTTGCAGGAGATGGGAAAAAAATTATTTGCCTCCTCTCTAGTTTCTGCAGGGTGATCGATAGCCTGATTAAACCAGACTGACTCTATTTGGTTACAGAACTGAGGTTTTGTTACTGTGAAAAAAAAAAAAATCTGTTATAGTGCTTTGCAGTTAAAAAAAAAAAAATCACGTGGATTTAGACAGAAATCTGCTTCCATGGAGACAGAGCAATGTTTACAGAGGACAAATGTTACTTCTCAGTTTGAATATTACTTGCTACTTCCGAAAATTCAGAAGAGTAAGGCCCTCACAATACAGAGAACTACATCTATATCCTTTGTGCTGAAGGCAAAGGCACTCTTAGAGAACTAAGATCTACTTCTGGTAGATATGAAATAAATTTACAACTATTTTCAATTAGAATACATGCTAGACGTATGCTTATAAAAGGTCCATTGAAATATATAATAAGTGCATATTTGAATAACTAAGTGATCACCTTTTGTTAGTGAGTTCAGAATTTGAAGAGTTAGGTCTGTATTTCAGGGGATTTACATAGGGATTGGGTTAATCGAAAGAAATAATCATAACTAAGCAAATACTATCACTTTAGTTGGGATTTGGAGGTTAGCAATCATGGAATACAAATGGCAGATCTCTGGGTGAATTAAAAAGAAACTTCTTCCATATTTCTAGAACCTGTTTACATTTTCAGCATTTCAGTCCTCCGTGTACAACTGCAGAATTCGGAAATTCCTTTATATTTCTTCACAGGTTTTTATTTTAGTATCACATGATCTCCACTTCTTTTACTGTTTACTTTATGCATTCCAAGATTCATTATAAAAGCATTTTCACAAACAGCATTGGATTTTACTTGCTAACAAGTCTTACTAACTGTACTTTACTGAAGATTGTACATAAAGTATGTATTTGTTATTGCCTAAGTGAATTGTATGAGCTTTACATCACTTCAGCAGTTATGCCAAGCTGATGAGTATAATGTGAATAATCCAGCAATTGTTTTTGTATTGTGCCAGCATATAAGGACACTGCCCTAACCACTGCATCCTGATTTAACAAAGGTTATTTTTTTTTAAAATAAGACGTACTAATCCTACTGTATTGGTAGCTCTGTCCCCTTTTTGAGTTGAGCTCTGCTGTCTCACAAATTGGACGGAAATCTCATTAGTGGAGCTATAATGAGCTGGCAATGAAACCCCTTCAAGCTTGCATGCTTACAGCCATTTGCCTGTTTGTCTTACTCTTCATCATGAGCCTGAAATTGCCCATTAGGATTGCAGTGAAGAGCAAGTCTGACTGGAGTTCTGATGCTGATGGAGCTATCAAACAGGCAGAAATCTTTCAAAACCAAAGGGGGCTGTGGGCTATTATTTATGGGGAGGCTGCACCTGTGTGTAAGTGTATATGCTTGTTCATCCTTAGGTCAAACTATAGGGAAAAAAAAAAGACAGAAAAAAAAAGAGACAATGGAGATAGAATAGCAGGAGAGAAACAGGAGAGAAAAGAGAGTAAGGACACTGTTTTATTAGAACTCTTAAATGTGAACCAGAAGCATTTTATTGTACCTGAAATTAATAATCATCCACCCACACAGCACCCTACCACAAAACAATAATCTTGGGCACTAGAGCATGCCCTGAAGAACCATGTCTACACGTTTCTTAAATACCTCCAGGGATGGTGACTCCACCACCTCCCTGGGCAGCCCATTCCAATGCCTG
>BJBW01008812.1:0-16031 GCA_004320125.1 Scolopax mira
CATGAATAGTGATAAAACTTTGTCTTGACATATAAATCTCTCTTCTAATATCTCTAAATACTTTGCAATCATTAATGAAAACAGAAGGGAAAAATTAAACTTGTGCTCTATACTGTTTCTAAAGAAGACCTGAAAGGATTGGAAAAATAAATGTTTTTTTGCTTCTCCTTGCAATGGAAACTCCATCCCTGTCTACGCACCTTTTCTTGGGAGACATCAAGGTCAATGGGAGAACTGGTTACACTGTAACAATAGAGTTTTCATGCAAATAAATCATAAAAACAGTCTCTCCAGATACTTTTTGTCTGTAATTTTTAAGCATAATGAATTGTATCTTGTTTTCAAATAAGGAAAATTTTCTTAAGTGTTGCTCTATTACTGCTTCCACATTGCTGCTTCTGTGCAGTAGTGTTGAAAAATGTATATCTAATTTTGTACATCCTGCGATTTCCCCAGGCAACCAGAGACAAGGGAAACAACAGATACATTCCAACAATGGACAAAAGGGCACATTTCATACCCTACTTTCTTAAAGCAGTGTGGTTACTGCCCAGAATCCTTACTTTGTCTGAGTGTGATTTAAGTGCATTTTTCCTAAATTTACGAAAACCACAAAGAAATTTTCCCTATACTGGTTATATCTGAGCACGGAGACACTATGGTGAGACCCCCCCCAGTTCTTCCAAATATTCCCGCTCTGGGGCAAGAGCCAAAAATATATTTTGTCATACTAGCTGTTTTCTCTCCCTGGTTTTATTGTCTTGGTGTGTGATGTAAAATGCTTCAATGTGTCGAACTCAATATTTTGCTAAGTCTTGAGATGCCCTGTGGTGGCAGAGATGTTGCAGGAGCCTAGTGGGCAGCGCTGATGCTGCTGCGTGCCTCTCCAGCCCCCTGGATGAGCTGTCCAGGGACAAACCATGTCATCTCTGGAGGGGCAAGGGGTGATGAGCTTGGCTGTGGCATTTGTCCTCTCCAGCATTAATGGCAGGAGCGGGTTGGAAGAGAGATGGCCCTTTCTCACTCAGTTCATGGCTATGAAGTCAGGATAGTTTGTTCGTGTTGGAGACCATGCTTCATCTCAGGCAGCAAGATGAGAGGTGCCAGGGTGGATGCAGCCCCAGGGTGACAGGGCAGTACAAGGCAGTCTGCAGCAAGGGGGGAACCTCCTACAATTCTCTGACCCATGCTGTCCCCTTACCTTGTCACTGTTCCTGCCAGAGGCTTTGTTAAGCCCTGGCCAGGCTCAGTATCCCACAGGGTCAATGTGAATAACTATTTCCAGCCAATCCTGCACATCTTCCAGTGCTTGTGCCCGGCCATCTTGATGTCCAGAGACTTGCAGGGAGTTTTGCCCTGTCATACACCCACCCACCTCCCCCAGCCCAGATCCTGCACTTAGCCTTTGTCCTCAGACTTTTATTTTTTTTAAGCTAATTTCCCTGCTTCACACTGGCATCACTTGGTCTCCCTTTCCTTTGGCAGGATCCTTTGGGTTTTTTCTATCAAAGGTCCCAATCTAGTCACAGCACCTCAGAAACACTCACTTTCTTTCAGCCAGATGTCTAGGCTGTGTGCAAGTTACAGGCTGGCCCATCATGTAGTTCCAATAGCACACTCATTGTGACTGTGCAACTGATTCTGCACAAAGACTGTCCTTTCGATCTCCAAACAGCCCTTCAGAAGTACATGCTAGAATTGAACCATGAGAGTATCCCTTGATGTTTGTCTTTGTGAAGGCATCTACCATAACCTCTCTGCAGGGATCTCAGGTCTCCTCCCTTCCCCTTCTGCTTGCTTTCCAGTCCTGTGGGGCTGAATAGTGTTAGCAGAGGCATAACATCTGCCATGACCATAACTGCAGCAAGAAGGCTGTCTTCTGCTAAAGGCGGGAGTAGCACCATCTCCAGAGCTCAGCCAGGAAGCTGGCCACGGCAGATACAGCTACCTCCTGTGTGGCTGGAGACCAGGGATCAACCTTGCAGAGATGGTGCTAGTGCAGTACCTTTAGGAGATTCATGCAGCCTTCTGGATGCTAGGGACATGATTATTCATGGGGGCTGATGCATTTTCTGTAATATGTAGCAGGGTCACCATGTGGCAGGAGTCAAGAAAACCCCTGCTACAGGTCCCTTACTTAGACTTAGCAAATTAACCAGATTCTTCCTCTTCTGTGCCTCACTGACAGACAATAACAACTGTTCACATCAGCACATGGTGCTGGTCTCTGGCTATGAACAGTTCTATACCATATGGTTTAGGTATCTTTCCCAGTTTGCAATGCAGTATTTTTATTCCAAAAGCATTTCTTATATGTTTTTTCCCCCAATGCTATGGAGGATGTCTGGAAAGATGAAAGGGCAGGCAGTGGGGATGCATCACCCTATGGTCTCTAAGACAATTGCATCTGAAAACTGCAACCTCCAGCCAAAGCCAATTCAAGCTCTGCTGAGACTGGGCAATATCCACTTTTGTGGCTGTGGGATAGTTCTGTGGAAAGACAAGGGGTCACAGTGGGGCTGCTGAGACCTGGGAACTGTGGCAGAGGAATGGGGGACACTGAGAGAGCAGGGGAAGATCTGCATGGGCTTAAGGAGGGGCTTCCTCTTCCATTCAGCAAGCGCACACCCCCTGCCTTCCTGTTCAGCCTTCCTGCTCACCACCAGATGAATGGCAGGACATCAAGGATCAAGGAACTTGTGACCTCAACAGTGACAACAGTGACCTCAGAATATTAGTAACTTGATCAATCTAATCTGAGAGAAATTATACCAGTCTCCTGCTTATAATTAAAGATAACAGACTCTGCAGTGCACTTCTGCTTAGCAAAGAATAGAGCAATTATCATATTTCAGACTTTTTTTTTGCACTGTGCTTGTCATATTCTGAAGGCCTAACACTGTTCTTTAAATGAATAAATTGCTCACCCTGGAACACGTTTTTTAGTGTAACTGCTTTGCTATTTAACTTTTCAATGTGTCCAATTTGAATTGTTCTGCACTTTAACAGGTAGCCAGTGTGAAAGTGCAGGGTAGCAATGCCTCCTCCCCACCAACTGAAGGACTCTGCTAGGCTGGCACAAGTTAGGATAAGTGTAAGTCAGGACTAGGTCAGTATGGTGACAATGAAGGTCTAATAAGGATGGTGGAAGCCCTGGTGTTACTAGGGAGCTCTGTCATCTGCTGCAGTGGTGTGTGCGCCCCAGTTCATCAGTTTTCCTGAGATGGTGCCCAGTGATGCCAGTGCTGAGGCTGAGGATGGCACTGCCAGGCAGAGAGGACCAACAGACCTCAAGGACAATTCAATTTGACAGCTATAGCCTTCACATGCAAGACAGAGCAATATCAAACCCTGACTCACCATGGTCCTGAGTCTTTCCTGTCTGTAGAGCAATTTCACTCAGATCACAGACGTCTCCCTATTACCACAAAATAGCCCCCAACAGTCACAATGCTAGACAGAAAATTTATTGTCCTTTTAACCAGCGAGCTATCTTCCAAATGGCCAAGCACCAGAGATATATGTCTAATCCCAAATTCCCTGTCATCCCTCTCTATCCTCGTGCTTTCCACCACTTCTAGTTCATGATCACTAGTCCTTTCACACTCCTATGATCAAAGGAGACTCGTTTTGCTGTTACTAAATCCGATGGATAAAATGGACGACATTCCCAGAGCTGTGTTCAGTTTCCAGGAGAAATCCCAGAAGCAAAGAGACCTGTAGGAGCAACCAACACTGGTCTTCATGTTGGATTGCATTCCATGCTGGCAGCCACCAGAGCAGCAGAAGAGAAGGAAGAAAGTTTGAGTTCAGCCTCACTTAAGAACAGTTGCAGTGAGATTAACACCATTAGTGACTATAGTCACTGTTATCAAGAGGACAAGGACAAATTCAGAGCATCATGAATTATTATTATTATTACAGCTGTGCAGGGGTACCACACTCATTGGCCAGTGCAGATGTGCAGAGAGGACAGGGCTGATGTGCTGCCTGGAGGGTAGTGGGTGCCACCTCCCTCTGGGTCCAGTGACACTGGTCAGGGCTCATTTTGGACCAGGCCTCTAAACTTCCTTCTTATCTGGTTTTCAGGAAAAAATATATGCATGATTTAAGAACATTAAGAACATTTAAGCTGCCTGTGAGTTCATCCCAAACCTACCAGCACTGTAGCTGAGCTGACCTGGGTTACCAGAGCAAGGACAAATGCATCCACTTGGGGCACATCTCCCAGGCACGTGCACCAGCTCAGCTTTATCCAGTTCCCTGCCCTCTCTGTCTGCAGGATCTGTCCCTCCAGGTGTGACTTAGGCACCAGCCATCTAAACATATTTGTTGTGTTGGTCTTTTCTATGTTTCCTTTCTTTGCCTGTATTTGCGAGTCATTGAAAAAACTGCTCTGTGGTTTGCCTTAGTGAATTCACAAGTGATCCTGGCTGCAGCCTGCTCTAGGAGCTCAGACCCAACATCTCCATCTCTGCTGGCCACACTTGTATCTCCCTGCTCTTTACAGCCAACACACCCCCTTCAAGGACTAGACTTGTACAAGGTAGTCACCTTTTCTCCCTTTTTACCAGAGATTTTAGTTTACATTCTGCTCAGACTTCTTGGTTGCCCCCCACAGCCTGTCCTCATGGTGGTTACAGCTGCCTTGGTCACAGTTTTCCTCTGGGGAGAAAGTGGAGTGAAGCACAATAATTTCTACTCTAAATACTCCTTGGACCTCAGTGTTCACATATCAACTAAACAGGAGTCGTTCAGGACTCAGTGCCTGATCCCCTGATCCAGGGAGACCTTATAACACCCTATAAATATCTGAAGAGAGCCTACAGAAGGGCCGGAGAGGGACTGTTCATGAGGAAGTGTAGTGATGGGACAAGGGGCAACGGTTTTAAATTGGAAGAGGGGAGATTTATATTAGACCCAGAAAGAAATTCTTTACAGTGAGGGTGGTGAGACCCTGGAACAGGTTGGCCAGAGTGTTCAAGGCCAGGATGGATGGGGCTTTGAGCAACCTGCTCTAGTGGGAGGTGTTCCTGCCCATGGCAGGGGGGTTGGAACTCGATGATCTTTAAGGTCCCTTCCAACTCAAACCATTCTATGATTCTATGATCTTCTCCCCACCAGTGTCCCCTCCCACATCCACAAATCTTTGGCCATGTAACCTTCACTAACCTTCTTCACTGCCAATCCACAGAATTATAACCTGGAGCACGTTGGAACTAAGCAATTGGTCCATGCTTTCCAGAGTTAGATTTAACTTGGAAACACCAAAGCCAGTGTTGTTTTGAGGCAAACCCCAGGGCAAGCCCACCAACAGATCTGCAGTCTGTGGGACTTAAAGATCCCAGCACAGCCTAAGGCATGAACAGGATGAGGAGGTGAGCACTGTAAGTGTACTTTTGCCCTTTACACTTCAGTCTTTGGACAAACTAAGACAGAATTAACTGTTCAGAAAATTACTGAGCTTTCTTCATCACCTCTCCACCAACTCTCCTTCATTACCTCTCCAAGATCACCATTTTCCATTGTAAATGATACACTTGGGCCCCAAAGTCTGTTCCTATCTCAGAAGTGGTCAGACAGCACCTGAGGCTGCTTAACTTCTTCACAAAGTTAAATTGCTCAATTAGAAAACCAGAGTGACCTTTTTTAGCAGCCAAATGCAGAATGATTCATTTGTTTCTGAGGCCTGAGAATCCCTCTGGAGTGCCTTGAGTACTGGGAACAACACTGTGTCTGCCTGTAATGGGAGAATTTATTCCCACTGAGCACCATTCCTGCACTTGAGTATTGTCAGAGGCTGATGAGCATAATCCACTTGCTCTCCAAGGCAATCTTCCCCCAACATGCAGGCTATCTTGGGAGACCTCCCTCTCAGATGCAGCCTTGACTTCCTCCATCAGCTTGAAGAAGAGGTGGCTGAAACTGGTCTCACAGCTCATTCTCCAGGTCCCTCACCTGACCCATGGCTGGGCTGCAAAGGCTCCTTCTTCTTCCACCATTGGCTATGGTGAGCTTTCAAAGCACAGTGTTCCTGCAGGATGCCATGTGGGTCAAAGCATCCTTTGCCTCTGTAAAGCAGCTCAGGCAGCCAGTATCAGGCATGCAGCATTTAGTGGCACTTCCCCGACAAACCTCTCCCCTCTACAATTCATCTCTCTCTCAAGGGGCTCCTGAGCTGGAGCCATTGTCATTGTAACTGTACTGATGGAGAGGGTTTTCTTCTCAGAGCAGTTTCTGAGAACATGTAAACGCTTTGCCTCTGTACTACCTTGCATAATCACATCTATGTGCTTCACTGTGTGCCAAGGGGAGAAGGACTGGTTGTGCACACACCAGTTTTTTTTTATATCCCCAGATCTTATTCTGAAAGAGGTAATGGGAGATCCAAGCAATCCAATCTACCTGGGATAATCCCTAACACACTCCTCAGACGTCTTCCTTGCAGTTTAAACTTTCCTTGTCTATTCAGTCACTTATACAAATTATGCCGTATTTTCTGCTGCCTTTGCTGCCCTTTTCTGAGCTCCTCCCATGGCTAGTTCACCTTCTTGAGAAGTATGGACAAGCTGCAGACAGCATCACTCTACAGACAGACTAGGGATTTACACAGCATTGCAAACATATGTCTTGTATTCTTTTTAAGTTTTTTTCTAATAGTTTGTAACTTTTGACTCTAATTCAGAGCCTGCTGCTCTCTGGGTAAAATCAGGATGATTTTTTTCACTCTGATAGCTTCTTGCTTCCAGCAGCTTTCCTAGTCTTGCTGAGTAGCTATTGTGGCCTTCAAAAAAAAATATGTAAGCCTCCGCTTCATTATCTTAAGACAGGCTTCACACCTTCTGCAAGTATATTACCCTTTGGAATGTTCTTTTACTACATTTTTAACAGGATTTTTCATTTTGATTTTTCGTCAAACACCCCTGCAGATGACTGTTATTTTACTGCCCCTGCAAAAATATCAGATTAAATACAAGCAAATCAAATACTGTGCAATAATTGGGCCATGTCACAAGTCTCTTCTCCTCTTGTGAGTTCCCTACTCTGCTCCACAAAGCAGTTGTCACAGTACACCAAAATTTAGCTTCAACATCACACCAAAACTCTACTAAAGCAATTAGTAGAGTTTCCTGCTTCTCTTCCTTCTTTCCTACCCTCTTTCCTGCTTTCAGCCTTTCCAATGTCCCTCTGTGTCTTGAGCCATTTCTAACACTGTTCTTTAGCTTTTAGGTCTCTAACTTAATTTCAAAAGAGTCCTGTGTTATTTGTTGAGCCACTTATTTAACTAACGCACCTTCAATATTTCTTTAACACGTAGCACCGCTCCTATACCAGCACCAGAGATCTCTGCTGTGTACCAAGCACTCTGGCAGCAGAGTGACTTCCTTGCACAGGTGCCTGACGTAACATACTTTTCAGTGTCCTTGTTCAAAACTAGGCTTTCAGGTCTTTCCTTCTAGCATCTGTGAGGAAGAATGAACCACTTGCAGGGCTACATTAAATATGAAGCATCACAGCTCCTGTAACTTAGGATTCTGCCTAAAAGCCTCGCCTGACTGCTGCACCCCACTGGCTATCACAGAGCCACCAGCTGCTAAATCACTTAAGTTTTACAAAACCCCAACAGCTGCCTTTGAACTACTAAGCTGTCCTTAGCCTTCTGATCCCTCACACTTACTGCTGCCTAAAGCAGATCTAACAATTTCTGCAGCATAAGCAGTAAGAGATTTCCTCTCTGCAAGCATCCTTTCACTCCTCCAGTGCACAAAATCTCAGCTAATGCTACTTTTCAGTGCCTTTATCTCCCAACACCTGCAAGAGTCATCACAATGAGCAAGAGTCTTCACAGCCACATCAAATACACCAGCTACAAGCACCTGCCTGGGATTAACATTAGCTGCTTAAAGGCTTTGGTAATAGATGATAAAAAACCTCCTGCTGCCCACCAAGACTAGCATAGTCAGTCACACCTCCATGTTTGTGCTAATGGCCCTGCAGCGCTCGTTAGAGTGCACTGAAGGGCTGCATGAGGGTTATTCACTCCACACACCATCCTGGTCCTTCCTTGTGTCCTTATTCTACTTGTACGTCAGACTGGGTCTAAGTGCCACATCCAGGAAAGTCTGTCCCCCACAAGGCAGTCTCTTTCTCTGGAGGCAGCAGAAACCTGTGCTATTGTTGATCATAGAATGGAATCACAGAAACATATTATTGTCTGCGTTGGAAGAGACCTTTAAGATCATGGAGTCCAACCATATACCTAATGCTGTCAAAACCACCACAAATCCATGTCCTTCAGCACCATGTCTGCCCAGCTTTCAAATACCTCCAGGGATGGTGACTCCACCTCTTCCCTCAGTGGCCTGTTGCAATGCTAGACAACCCTGTCGATGTAAATTTTTTTCCTAATATCCATCTAAACCTCCTCTGGCATAATTTGAGGCTGTTCCCTCTTGTCCCATCACCTGTTCCTTGGGAAAAGAGACTGACTCCCCCTGGCTACACCCTCCTTTCAGGGAGTTGGAGAGAGCAAGAAGGTCTCCCCTCAGCCTCCTTTTCTCCAAGCTGAACACCCCAGCTCCCTCAGCCTCTCCTCATAAGAGTTGTTCTCCAGACCGCTGACCAGCCTGACTTCAGGACACCTCCCACACCATTGAAAAGTCTACACAGAGGAAGCTTAGTCAGTCTCCTCCCATCACAATCCTGTGTGCACCAAAACTGAAATTTCCTATGTCCTTGTTGAAACCCTCAGGTAGCACAGCACAGGGCTCTCCAGACCCAGCCATAACTGACCAGCTGGGTTAGAGCCCATGGAGACACTTCTCTGGAGAGAGCTGTGAGCCCCATGTCCCTATCCTGGCAAGAGATAGACTCTTGCTCTGATTTCTTTGCAAGAATGCTAGACCTGAGTCCTCTGACCATAATGGTCAATGCAATGACTGACTGAGGATAAGCCACAAGCTGCACCTAGCACAGGACTAGCAGAGGTGACAGGAACACCTGAGTTGCCCAAGAAGGTCACAGAAAAGGTCTCCTTTGCCCCAGACAGCTTCCCAAAGCACACTGCCAGCTACAAGAAGGGAATGGTTTCTTCGTGTTTTATCTGCAGCTGTTTCTGCTGCTTCTTGCTTTCCACATCAATTCCCATCCCTTTTTGCTAGCTTGCCAGCTTTCATTCAAGAGTAGCATGTGACTGCATGGGAAAGGCTTCCTCAGTCTTTCTGTGCAACTTGGATACCCTCCTCACCACAATCCCAGTTTGCTCCGATCACAGACACTGCTCAGGCAGCCTTCCTTATGCTGCTGCTGGTTTAGCAACATCTACCACCTGAACTTTCCTGTGAGCGCCTCAGGAGACGTCTGAGGGTCTCTGTAAACATTAAAAACAGGCAGACATGCCTGCAAAAATATGACTCTAGCCCACCTTGTGGGCAATTGCATTTTATAACAATTTTCAGAAGTGACTCTTCTGAAGGCATCACATCCCAGACCGAGGACAGTGCAAAATCTCCACATGAAGAGACCATCCTTTTCTCTCAACTCAGTACATTTGCATTTGTCCTACTTCCATTCCTGTCATCAAATTCCTCTTCTCAGTTATGCAGACTCCTCTGTATCACTGTTCCTAGGATGCTACACCGCAGCATTTTATCAGAATATGCCAGGACTACACAGAAAATATTCTAAAATATTAACATGCACCAAGAACTTCCCCCATAACTCACTTCTGATTTCATTTCACCCCAGCCATCTGGTTGGAGCCACCAGAAGAGACAAAATAAGAACATGAACAATGCCCATATTTTATTTTACAGCTTCTCTCTATAATAACAAAGAGAAATGAAAAAATGATACTAAAAAGTATCCAGCCATCTGCAACCACGCTGTGATCTGTCTCACCACTGGTCTTTATTTATCATGAAACTTCAGAAATGAGTAACTGAGAGCAAAATGCTGCAGCCAGATGACCTTTGTTGTGCTGAAGACCACAATCTCTCTACAGAGCAACTGGTGGGTGTAACAACTGCCTCAAGCCAGAGGCTCTTGCAGGAAGGATCACGTATCCTGATGGCCACCAAGAGCTTCAAGGGCTGGTCGTATCTTGTCCCCTGCCTCCAGGGCTGCATCAGGACAGGGCTTGTGCCTTCCCCATGACCTGGCCTCTGGCCAACGGTTCTTGTATAAGGGCAATACTAGGTTGCTTTTTGCAGGCTCCTCACCGCAGCCACTATCCATGGCAGCAGGATGCCCAGCCCTGCAGACAGCAGGCTTTTTTCCATTTGCATCCCCTAGGGAGTTTCCAAAGTCATTTCCCTCCCTAGGAGCAATTACTGAAGGTTTTACAATGAGACAAGACTGGTGGATTTCTTTTGCACCACTGTCTTAGGTGAATGACGTTTGTCACAGTTGGGAAACATCTACAAAATGTGCTGGCTGCAACAGTCCTGAAGAGATTTTGCAGGGATAATGAACATGGGAGAAAGGCTGTGAGTCCAATCTACTTTATTCACCCTCTCCTCACAGAAGGTGGCTGGGGGAAGCAGCACCAACCCTGAGGGAACACACTATGTCCACTACTTCTACAAGTACAAGGACACCCAGAACATCCATCCAGCCCACCAACTCATGAAAAACTACACCACGGTTCAAAGGAGAGCATAGTCAGAGGGGGGGATCCTTGCCTGCAGGATCTAGCTTGGCCGGTTCTCCAGACAGAGCCACTGGGCTGGGCTTTGCCTGAAACAGGAGACTCTCTTTGTTTAGCATGTGTGTATCGTGTCTAAATATGGGTATAACATATTTATCTCTATGTAGGCAGAAGCCGCAAAAGCCACAGAAGCCACAGTGACTTTGCGACATTCTGCTGTGACCTTGGTTCATACATCCCACTCCCCAGGAAAACAATTTTTTTGCTAACAACCGATAAAGAAAGATGAAAAACAGAGTGCTGGTCTCAGCATGAGTTTACTCCTGGGCTGTTGTGGATCTCTCCAGCGCTGTTCTCAAGGGAGCCCATCTGTGAACCCTATGTGAGGGGCTGGGGCTGGGGAGCAGCCTCCCTGCATCAGAGACCAACACAGCGCCAAGCACAGGTACACAGGACACATTCCCAAGTCACACAAGGAAGATAAGGGCAATAGCACAGCTAAATAAGGAATCTCCAAGTCTTTCAATGCACTTGAGGTGCCTCAGGATTTCTGATCTGAGATACTTTCTGCCCCACAGGAGGTAGCTCCTATTTGCACAGGGATGCAAGGAGTCAGGGAACACCCAGACTAGAGAGGAGAAAGAAAAGGCAAGCAGAGTCACAGGGTCCCAGCAAAGGCATCCAGGGCACAAGCATTACAGGTTTTAACAGAATTTCAGTGGGAAGACCATCTCCTTTGAAGGCACTGCAAGTTTTGCTATAGGAGGGAGATGGGTGGAAAAAGTTAGATGTGGGAGGCAATTACTGTATCTTTGCCAGACAGATAATAAGACAGATCATCACAGCAGACAATACACAGGTAGAGGAGTTGTCATGCAGATGCAGATGGTTTCAAAAAGGGATAATGGGAGTTCACTGAAGTTCAAGACCAGGAGTCATGCTTTGGTTTCTAACCAGGACTGGCAGACCATGGATGTGCACACACAGAAGCACGCAGTCAGCTCTCTGCACATGCATTTATTTTGCTGCCAGCACTTGGATGTTATCAGTGATCAGCTTCCTGTTAATTATGGAGCTTAGTCCAACAACAAACTTTGTACACTGGATGCAATAAAGAACAATGAACTCTGGTTTGTAGTAACTTGAAACTATTAGGAATGACAGGGATGGATCCAAACAGGTCCACAGAAGGTACTTCATACTGCAATTGAACTACATGTACCTCCACGATGCTATGGACTATTCAACTCGATGCAGAGGGCAAAGAAATGGCTCATACCCAATTTAGCTTCTTTCTGATGAATAAAGAAAGATAGAAAAGTTATTTCATCTTTCAATCTCAACCTCTTTCCTCCCCTTGGGGCCCACTGCCCAGGATCACCTATACTTAAGATAGGTGCACCTAACTTAAAGGAAGCACCACAACCCCAGTCCAATACTGACCCTTCTCTCCACTGTTTCCTTTGTCAGGAATTTTTACCTTCAGTCCTGACCTTACAGGCCAACCCAAGTGGCTACAACCCATAAAAGCATAAAGCTTAAGAAAACCCATAGACATAAGACAGTGATTCTGCCTATGAACAACATGGACTTTTAAAGCAGGCACCAGCTGAAGACGAGGAGGCACCTGAAGGATCCCCTGCCCCTGCTCTTGTCTTTTCACAGAGGCTGTGCAGGGGGCAAGAAACACTGCCTTGGAGAAGCGCTCAGGGGAGAGCTGGCAGTCCCCATGTGGCTGTGTGAAGAACTCTCCAGAGCTAACTCCCAAAATTTCACTCGCAGCCCCTGTCCCTCAACGTCAGGACTCAAGCTCAAAGGCAGGACACCTGTCCTGCGTCTTAGCTGCACAGCTCAGTCCAGCAGCGTGACAGAGCTCGTCTGCTCGACCAAGCACTTCCTAGCTGGCATACTGCTCCACTGGGAGCCCTTCTAACTGATTAGATTCACAGTTTTATTAACTAACAGACATAACAAGACTTTTTTCAATCTCTTTTCACAGTTTGAAGCTCCCTCCCTGCAATCCTTCCTCATTTCCGCACTTCTCCCTAATGCAGCTACAACCAACGTTTTCTTACCTGCAATTGAGCTGCAGAGCTAGGAAAAACACCACCAACAACAAAAACCCAGAAGTCATTTGAGAGAGAAAAAGGAAAAACTTATGTGAAAAACATAATTTACTGTCTTCCTGTGTTTTCCAGGTACAACCCCTGACTGCTGAGCTTGAAAATGAGGAAGGATCACACATTGCAAGTGATAGCAAATTACAGCAGCATATCCTCCTGACTTGGAATGAGCAAAAAAGGACTGTTTTTCTTACAGACTGAAAATACTAATAAACCCCTCCTTTCTCTTCCTTTGCACACTGCAGGCCTTATAGACCTTCTCCAGACAGAGATGTTAGCGGAGAGGGGAAAACGAAGCATTTTGAATAACATCTTTGAAACACTAAAGGGGCAAGACTAGATCAAGTGATGGATGGAAACAGGCAGAAAGAGGCAGCATTGTGCAGGCCTGCTGCTTCATTTGAGTTCTCTCTTCCTTTACAGTAGTTCATAAAATTCAACTTTTCTTTCAGCCATTCCCGAGCACCAAGCTGCTGTCTGTGCTGCATCCTCTGTCCCAGCTCTAGGGTCTCACTGCTGACCAACAATAGCCAGCACCAACACCATGTCTTGTACATCAAGTCAGAGCTGGATTTCCCATGTCTGATACAACTTCATCTTCAAGTACTTCAGGCTGGTTCTCATCCTCACACAACAGTACACTGGGAAAAGATGGTCACATACCACCTATCCTTCTGGCAAGACTACTTCCATCCCCAGTCCTATCCTTTAAAGGAGATACAGAACTTCATTCACATTTTTCTCCATTCTTCAATATGACAATCTCACTAATGGCCTTGTTAAGCACTAGTAGAACTCCATCCTTTGTGTACAGGGTGCCTTTATTATCAAAGTTTTGCCCCTTCCCATGGTCCAGCTCTCCTGTTGGAACCTCTCTCCCTGCCTATAAGACATTGGACACACTCAAAGCTGCAGGACAGGTCTCCCATTGTCTTTGACCATAATGTTTCTTTAACCTTACATAAGGTTACATAACCTTACATTATCACTCCGTCTCCCCACTTGCGAAAGCCTAAGCAGGACTTTGTGCAACAGCAGGATAGGACAGTGTCTTTTGCTCCCAGATTTCCATTTTCTGTCATTTGAAGTCAATGACTCAGTGTCAAATTTACATGTGGACTCCAATTCACAAGATTTGAAATTTCCTATGAGGCCACTCCAAGAGGATATTTCTCCAATTTCTCCTTTCTTGTCTGTCTGCAGAGTTCCTGTCCTGTACCAGGACAAGCTTAAAAGATTGGGCCTCCACTCCACTCCTGCTGCAGCATCAAGCCCAGCATGTCTACGTGCATCCCTGTGTTTAGCGTGGAGCGCTGGACCCAATGCACAGCTCCCATTCACATCCACCTCCATGTTAACAGAATTCTATTATCCAAAGTGACAACTCAGAGACACAACACTGAGTAGGAGAGACCTAACTGGCTTGTTTTATTGCATTATTAGCATTTTAAGTAACAGCCTCACAGTAGTTTATCAGCGATCAAACTCCTCCTGGACCTTCCCAGCAGAGATGCAGTAGTTACAGGAGCTGACCATGGGACCACATTGGTCCCACTGACCTGGGCCAAAAGGGGCTGCAAAGGAAGAGGAAAAGGTTGTTACTTCTCTTTCCCTAAACTCATGGCTAATGTTAGTGGGATGGCTAATGCTGGAGCTAGGGAACATTGCCTGGACAGGGCTAGCTGGTAATTCTGAATCTTCTTTTTTCCTCTCCATTGGTGCAGAGAAAAAAACACCACTGTTGACAGGGACATTACAACATCATTTATTTATAAGCAAAGAGATTAAGCATAAAAGTTATCCTGTATTCCATTTGCTGCTTATTTGCCCCTTTGGAAAAGCGGTATCGCACCTGCATCATTTCTCACATGTACTTTCCAGTGACCTACAAGACCACATGTTTCAGATGGAGGAAGAGTATCATTCCTGTAACTCAAAGTAAAGATTGCAACTGAAAAAAAGAAAGTTAATTTTTCTTCTGATGGCAGCAATTTTTCATTCCATTCTGCAGCAGAGCCCTTTCTTGGTGATTGGAAAGTACCTTTGCAGATCTCTCACCTGATTTCAAGTCTCAAGTAGGGCAATCCCACACACAAGCTCAAGACTATTGGGATGGAGATGTCTCTCTCCATCTAGCCTTTCCACTGTTGCACTGCTCTCCTCACAAAGACATTGCTCATGTCCAATCTGAAACTCCCAAGAGACTATTTGCAGTCATTGAAGGTCACTACCTGCCCTGCTCCACACCATCATCTTGGTAACCACCCTTCAAGAAGCCATATAGTTGCACCAGGATCATGCTCTTGCCCCTTATGCCAGGCCCAGATGTTTCAGGTTAACAGGTATCTCTAACTTCTGTCGTGGTAGAAGACCGTAAGATCAAGAATTAATGACGTGCCTAAGTATTCACAGCACATTTTAGTTCAGGCCAGCTGGCAATTAAAGGTAACCATGGTTTTGCAAAGGACGTAAAGCTCATTGCTCACATCAGGCCAGAGCACTTGCCTCTTGTTGCAGCATTGAAGCTGTCCTTCCTCTGCCATGCTGCTGGCAACACTGCACATCAGTAGATGGGAGAGGCAGGTCTGAAACACTAGCTCAGGTACCTCAAAAAAACAGATCTTGGAAATGACAGCTGAGCTCTGATGTCTGTAGCACAGAAAATAATTTCTTTTTTTTTCACTTATCACATCAGACACAAAAATTAAAAAGCTTAATTTGAGCGCAGTATTGCCCAAATGCAGCCATGGCAGTCCCAATAATGCTTCTTTCTTATTAATGCAAAACCTTCCAGGGCACAGAAAGAAAAGCAGCTCTGCACTGCACCCCTGAGCCCAGAGACACTGTGCCCTTCCTGTGTTCCGATAAAAAGGACATCAGAGCAGCAGGGCCTAGCAATTTCCCACAAACTCTCTTACACAAAAGGGAAAACCCTACAATAAGTGGGGGCTTCACATAAGAAGAGGTCAGGTCAAAGCCTGGGAAGCAGACAAGGACCCCCTGCATCAAGCGCGCCCTACATTAGCTTGACTTTGCCTTTTAAGTATTTAATTAAAGAATGCACAAGGCACGTTCCAAAAACTCAGGAAGCCTTCCTCATCCAAGAACAGCAGCCCCTGTGCTGCATCCCCCCTTCCCACACCAGGTCCTGGGGCCCAATCCTGCCGATCCCTGGGCATCTACTAGCCCTGTCGTAATTCAGCACCTTCAAACACACATATAGATTTATATGTCAAGACAAAGTTTTATCACTATTCATG